>JANHAO010002315.1:0-29123 GCA_026873985.1 Saraca asoca
TTAATATTTAATATAATATTTTAAATATTAATATTATTGATAAATTAAAATAAATTAATTTTATATTAATATTTAATTTATTAAAAATAATTAATTCTTTCTATTTACACTCTCTTTTCATTCTTTTAATTTATTCTCATACTAAACAATGCATATTACCTCAATTATTTCCATGACATACCAAACAAAGTAATAGATTTACATTTCCACTTCCTTTTCTCTTTCTATTCCCACTAATATTCATTTCACTTAATCAAACACCACCCTAATAAGATCTTTCTTTATTTTTTAAAATAGTTTTTAATTTATTTTTATTTTATATAAATAGGTCAATTTAATTACAAACTAATTGGGTCCGTCATCCGTCTCAAAAGTGGGCCAAACGTCTTAAAAGAAGACTCATTGAAATATAAATTTAAATTAACTAACACGTGCACAT
Organism: Saraca asoca; assembly: GCA_026873985.1. Taxonomy (NCBI): domain Eukaryota; kingdom Viridiplantae; phylum Streptophyta; class Magnoliopsida; order Fabales; family Fabaceae; genus Saraca; species Saraca asoca. The sequence goes on from JANHAO010002315.1 coordinate 440, forward strand.
TGGACGCTTGTGTGGACCAATGTAAATTGAATTGTGATAAGTTAGCCTATTTTTCTAATGCTTATTTTATTAGATAAAAGACCTGATAGCAGAACTAGCTTCTTCGACGCACGCGCTCTCACTTATGTTTACAGTTTTTTTCATTTTTTAAAAACCATTTTCTTTTATTTATTTATTGAAATATTAGTAGTTATTTAAATATTATTATTTGAAATAACGAGGTTACAAAAAGAGAACAAAAAAGTGGGTTGATGCGTGGTAACAGGAAGTTAAATTTTATTTTTTGTGGAAGTTTCAAAGATAAATTGTTTTAACTATTAATAATAAAATTTTAAATTGATGTAATTATTTTTTAAATTTATTAAATTTTTTAATAATTTAAATTGATTTTTAAGAAACGTCAAAGTGAAATCCAAATTCATCTAATCCCTTTCTGTATCAGTATAGATAACGAGAAAGTTAACAAATTCAAATGGAAAAAAATAGTTGATATCGGTTCACCTCCTAATTTTATATCAATTGATTATCAAATACTTCAATTATATATTAATTGGTTTACCATAAAATTTTCTATTTCCCTTACCACAAAAAAAAAAAAAATACATTGCAACAAGGGTTTTTTTTTTCCCTAACGAAACTATGAATATGTTTTATCTTAAAAGATTCTTAAGTTACAAGATTTACCCATTTTGTTTATAGAAAGATCCTTAAGCAAGTCATTTAAGGAAAATACTATTTACACTTTATTATATTCACTCCCTTTTCACTTCTTTTTTTATCGTGAAAGGAAAACCTTTTTATTTATATAAAAAATAATTAAGTCAGCAAAATTTTTTTGATATAAAAAGAAAATAAAGAAAATATATATATAAAAGAGTACAAATATCATTATTCCTTTTTTAATAAAACCTCATAAAATGCTTATGCATTATTGTGAAATTTGCGTTATATAAAAATAGACTTAGAGATTTCTATGAGTAAGCTTTTTGCTTTAAATAATTAAAACATGGCTGAGTTATAACCTTTTCAACTTAAATGTAAAAATCATTTTTTTTTTACAATCAAGTATTTCTTACATTTATTTATTATTTTTATGATATGTTAAAAAAAATTCTTAAGCAATAAGCATGAAACCAGTGTAATTTAAAAGCAGGCTCAAATGTATTTCTAAGAATAGGTCATTTGCTCAAAATGGACTTTAAGTAAAATTCTAATCTTTTAAAGTTGAGTCAAGAAATCCTATCATTGGAATTGATTCTTGGGTTCTAGATTTGAAATTTCCTTTTGAGAGTCAATGCCACATATAGTTTTGATTTAAAAGTGTCCCAAATAGTTATAAAATATTATATGACTCTTATATAAACTAAAAATCATCAAATGCAATAAATAAAAAATCTAAACTTCATTATTTAACATCAATTACTCTTTCTTTCATCAAAATCAAGGTTTGAGTTTTTCATTATGAAATTTTTCTACACTAAGTGTATTTTAATTATTTCATTTACTTTTTAAGAAAGCTTATTTGAATTGTTCATTATCTAAATCATTTTTGTAAAAGGTGAGGAATTCTTTTAAATTTGTTAAACGAAAAGAGATATCCTTTTAAAAAATACTTTATGGGTGAATTATCCATTAGGAACTCTTTTAAGAGGCTGATGTATAATTTACAAAGAATAATGTCCTCAAGGAAGAATAAAAATCTATGGATGCTTCTTCCAGGTGCCCAAATTAAGTTAGATATAGATTATTTTGTACAACAGACTAATAATACTTATATTTTTATGTATTTATTCTCTCTCACTTTTCTTTTCACATCAGAAAAAAATTATTTATAAAAAAATAAATCAATAATTTCTTTATAATAAAAGAGGAAATAAAAGATAATAAATATAAAATAATACAGGTAACATCATCCTTTTTCTAAATTGGAACAAAGAATGCTAAAACAAACAGAAGTGTCAAAGTTTGAAGCAAGTGGCATTGGCCGCTTGAAGCTCTAATGAAAACCATGAAGAGAATTGCAATTAAAATACCGCCGTATAGGATAAGGGAAAAGTGGAGTACAGCTGCTTCATAGTAATAAAGGAAATCAAGTTCGGGTGAATTTGGCAGAAAAGAACTCAAATGTGGCTTTTTGGATGAGTGAGTCAGGTTTGTGACTCTGATGAGGTGTAAATGCAAAAGCTCAGCGCATTCCTTGTGTCATCACGTGGCGCTCGCTTTTGGTTACGTCGTGCAATTATACAGAACACAGAGTTTGAGATTGCAGTGCGACGTTGCCATTATCATGTATTACCACTATTTCTCCTTCGTCCTCAACACCTTACCCATCTCCATTTTATCTTTATTTTTATTATGATTTATAATTATATTTATCGTCAACACATCTCTCTTTATTATCATTGTTATCATATAAGGATATTTAAGTAATGCATAATGACACATAATTAATGTATAATTCAAATATTAAATACTTAAATATAAAATTAGATTAAATTAATTTAATATTATTTTTGTTAATGATGAAATTTCTTATAATAATGAAGTTGAATTACAGATAAAGATTCAGACAGTTAAGAATTTGTAAGTATAGAAAATCAGTCGTATATGATAAAATGATCTTTCAAGCATATTTTAATAACTAAATTAATATTTAAGTAGAATTTTGAATAATATAAAATAAGATGATCTAAAGAATGAATATCGAGTAATATTATAGATATCAAGCATATCAATTGATGTGTCTCTAAATAAATAATGTATGACCATATATTTTCAACATATTGAAAATGTTTATAGGAATCTCGTTAAATAGTTGGTATTGTCATATTATTTGTACTAATCTGATCACGTTTTTGCACATCAGTCTAAAAAGGTGATTTGATTTATACAATTTTTCTTTAATACGTTCTAAGTTGTTCCATTGCAGGAATAATTGATCAACTAGGATGATTTAGTCCATTAGCTAATTGATCACTAGTTATGTCAAATGACAAATTTGATACCTTTCTCGAAAATGATGTGGAAGTTAAGACATCTTTGTCGAAATTATGGAACTCCTTGAAATTTGGCTTTGCTCAGTTTGTATCAAAAGAAAATAACTTTCATTTCTAATTTCAATTATCAAATTAATAAAGTTGTATTCTTTAGAGAATAAATAATGCTATTTTTTTTTTTCATATTTGTATTTAGTTAGAATGTGTCTGTAACCCATCCTCTTGATTTAATGGTTATTGTTTAGGTCCCTTTTAAGACTTGGAGAATACTAAATTATGTGTTTGATTATCGAAAAATTTACTAACTAATGTTCACATTTCTAAATTATTGTACTCATATATACTAGCATATTATATGACAATATTAATTTTATATAAAAATGAGATAAATATATTAATTATATAGAAAATTATTATATTTTTTTAATATCATAAGAAAATGATAAAAATTTGGAAGATTTAAAGCAATAAATAAATATATACACATGAATTTTGAACGTGGATTATAACATGGCCCATGAATTATTCCTCATACTTTGTTTGTTGCTAATATATTTTTTCTTTCTAAATATCTTTTCCTACACCCCTCATTTCTGTTACTGTTTCAATAATTAATTAAGTGATAAGCTATGTTCGTTAACGATAAGGACGTGACGGATTAAATGAGTAGAAAGAACGCCCACTAATATTAAATTGCACTAAACGAGAGAGGTCAAAGAAAAGAAAAGAAAAGATCATTAATTGAAAGCAATAGGACAGGTGTCGAACGCAGACAAATTTCACAAAATGTAGGTGCAATGTGCAAAAAAAATTATTGCAAAATGGACGGCAAGAATTTAATTTTTATTTAAAAAAAATGGGAAAAGTGGGAAGTGGTATGGCGTTTGCACTTTCGGATCCACGTCAGTCTGCCACCTGTCGGGTAAGGAGGAATCGGAGCCTCAGATATTCCTCAAGCGTCAATCGGGTCTGACAGAGGTCCCACACGTGTCGAAATCTCCACTGTCACATAGGTCGCTTTCCTTCGACAGCTGGAACCGCCAGCATAAAGAGAACCCCTCACTCAGGTCTTGCCTCGCGCTTTCAAATGGCGCGTATATTCCACGCTCTTGGTTGATTTTAATCGATTTAAATTTTAATAAATAGAAAAAAGTTAGTGCTATATTAATTTTTTCCATAACTTATTGCAATATTCAATGGCTTCGCCAAATTATGTTTGCTCGAAGTCAAACAAAAAATTGTCAGCATTCAATTTTATCTCAAGGCTTTCTCTTTTTTAAGTATTTGAATTTAGATATACATATATACAATGATTTATTATTTTTACTGTTAAAACATCAAAATTAATTTTTTTAAAAAAATATAATATATATCTGCGTACATCCAAATTAATTTACTTATAATAGAAGCATAGAAATAAATGATCTAAAATGGCCTTGACAGTTTGAAATTAGATCAAATTCATTTATACCTAACAATAATGCTAGATGAAAAGTCAAGGTGAATAAATGAATAAAAAATATTTTCTAAAATGAATAAACATAATACAATAGTTAGATATAAAATGAGAATTGTACCCTGACATGCATTGCGTGTGTTTTGATCACACTTGGAGGGAACGTGGAGAGTAGAACCAAACAGGAATCTCGTTTTCTGTGATCTGCCACGTGGTTACATCCTCGACGAGTGTCTCACCAAAACGAAAAAAAAAAAAAGGAAAAATATTTAGCGGATGAGAGAGAGAAAGGAGAGAGAACAAGAGGCGCGTTCGTGTAGAGGACCACTGCGTGTCAGAAAAGGAACAAGAATTCCACCTACCGTGTTGCCAAATGATTGGTCCACGTCCCTAACTTCAAAAAAGCCATACACGTGGTCTAATCACACTGACATAGTGATTAAATAAACGGATCAGATTAGATCTTGGAATTCAATATTTCGACGTCATACCAACTGTGTGTGTCGGATCAGTCCCGTGACGGTGTTTCTGTGTGGCCCGCAGGTGAATTCCCCTCACCACCCAACTTTTCCTCACTACAAAACCTTCTTTCCGACCCCTTCAATGGGTCCTTCAAATTCTGCTCGGTTCCAAATCCTCTGAAAATTTCCTGCTCTTAACTTTTTCTTTCCGCTTCTTAGTTTCAGTTTTTTCGGCTTGTGCTTTATATTTCCAGTGATTTCAGAGTTGGAATCATAATCATTGAATTCATTTAAAGATTCTGATTCACGAAGTGCCTCTGCTGAGAAGTTCCGTGGAGTTTGTTGTTGATTTACTGGGAAGTTTTGAAATGGCCGGGATTTGCTGTGGGGTTGTTGAAGGAGAGACGGCTGCTCCGATTGAACCAAGTTCACGGTCTAAACGCCGGAGGTTGGACCTTCTGCCTTTGAAATACATGGCTGACATGGCAGTGCCGCCGTCAGACGATAACCGGAAACGTCCAAGGCTGGATCTCTGTTCCGCCCTAACAGAGTCCCGAGAGTGCAAAACCGCAGTTGAGATTTCGGAATCCAGTAAAGGCAAGCCCGAAAAAGAACACGACGAAGAATCCAAAGGAAATCAATCACCAATTTCTTTGTTAAGTTCCAGGGCAACAGAGCCGGAAAATGAGCTTTCTCAGGACTACCCAAAATTCGGTGTGACATCGGTTTGTGGTAGAAGAAGAGATATGGAAGATGCTGTTTCAGTTCATCCATCGTTCTGCCATGAAGAGGGACACAATAAAAAAGGCTGCCATTTTTTTGGTGTCTTCGATGGCCACGGTTGCTCTCATGTAATATTTTCGATTCCTTTAATAATTTTGTATATTTAAGAAGGTTAATATTTGTGGATCTGGTTTTTAACCAGGTGTTAAATTTGTTTGTTCAGGTAGCAACCATGTGTAAGGACAGGCTACATGAGATTATTAAGGAAGAGCTCGAAGTAACTCGGAAAAACCCAGAATGGAAGTCCATGATGGAACGTAGTTTTTCTCGAATGGACGAGGAAGTGCTGAACAGAACAGAATCTCACCAAAGCTCCAGTTGCAAGTGTGAGCTTCAAACGCCTCACTGCGACGCTGTTGGATCTACGGCAGTTGTAGCCGTTGTCACGCCGGAAAAGATAATCATCTCCAACTGCGGCGACTCCCGTGCCGTCCTTTGCCGGAATGGCGTTGCAGTCCCACTCTCGTCCGATCACAAGGTGAGTATAGTTTTTTCCAAGAAACAAACAGGCTAAAACTATTTTGCGTTGAGCGGCAGCAAATCGATGAATTAGTGCGTCAAATGTGCGCAAATCATTTGGTTTGATTGTGCTGTTTCCACTTCCGGTGGTGAAAGGTAGTCGTTGACGACTGCTATCTCCACTCGCGCGTGTTGTACACTTGCTAACTTTTTTGGTATCCATTTTTGCAGCCGGACCGACCCGACGAATTGCTCCGGGTTCAAGCCGCCGGAGGGCGCGTGATTTACTGGGACGGTCCGAGAGTGCTTGGAGTTCTAGCCATGTCCAGAGCCATAGGTGAGTGCGCAACATAGCATACGGTTCGAAACAAGCGCATTTTAGCACTGTCGGTTCCTGGTCATTAACGTTTGTGTCCGTTTCTATTTTCAGGTGACAATTATCTAAAACCGTACGTGATTTCGGAACCGGAGGTGACCGTAACGGAACGGACAAACCAAGATGATTGTTTGATACTGGCGAGTGATGGATTATGGGACGTGGTGTCAAACGACACTGCATGTGGGGTTGTGAGTATGTGCCTGAAAGCGCAGAAGCCATCGTCGCCGCCAGTGTCTCCGGGGAGTGACATGGCTGTGAGATCCGCCGCGGACGGCTCCGACAAGGCGTGCTCAGATGCTTCTATTTTGTTAACGAAGTTGGCGCTGGCGCGGCGTAGTACGGACAATGTTAGCGTGGTGGTGATTGATTTGAGGAGAGAGAATCAACAATCAGCCATCACCAACAACAGCAATAGCACTAATTGATTAGTGGATTAAGAGTTAATTGGTGGATTAAGACAACTAATCAACCGCCTTTGCCCAACTGGCCACATATTTTTCTCTTTTATTTTTAAGAAAATGAGGGAGAAAAAAAAAAAGAGTGAGGCTGAATTATTTGTAATAATGTAATTTTAGTTAGTACTAAAATATCGTTGGTGGTGAAATTAGTGTCAACAAGCCCAAATCAGCAGTTGGCACTATTTTCTTTGTCCATAATGAGATTATATAATTGGATTGTTGCAATGAATACTAAGATTTTCAGTATAATTTATTATTAAATTGTTTTAAGTTTTGAATGTAGAGAGCAAAATTTGAATTTATTATATAAATAATTAATTACGGACTAAAATAATTGTTGAGATTGATGAAAAATCAAGTTCAGAACTCAGATGCTCTTACATCTAAAAAGGGATTATAAGAGGAAGTTGGTATCTCTAATGCTTTGACCCAATTTAAGTATAGTCCTAATTCGTGTTTCGCATTGGTCAATTGTCTTCGCCTTAGAATGGGATATCATAAATTGGATAACATATAATATATTGTTCTTTATAAATTGATTTACTCATTTTTATTCAAATATTTATCCTGTGTTTATTGTGTATGACACATTATTAAAATTAAGATTTTATATATTTTAATAATTGTTACTTTAATTGAAAATTGAAGCTATTAATATTTAAGATAAATGGTTTATGTCCAAAATTTTCCATGCCGTATCTTTTGTTATTACTTCTTGATAATTTATTTTCTACCATACACAGCTACACATGCCTCTCTTATCCACTATGGAATATCTACTGTGTAAAACAAGCGTGGTTAGGCTAAGTTTTGAAAATACTTAGTACTTAAATATTCTTATTTAAATTATATTATATATTATAAAATAATAAAATAATATTTTTAAATATCAGAACAAAACAAGACATGATAGGGGCAAAAACTATGATTTTTATCCCATTCCAAATTTTGATAACATATATTTTACGAAAAGTTTTGTCATAACTAACATCAAATATTTTTACCAAAAGTTTCTCTTTTTTTCATCCCATATTTTTATGCATACTATTCTAATGGGATAGAACAAGAGCATATCATCTTCTCTTGTCCCATGTTTTATTATTGAGAAAAAATATATACTTGTCTCATTTGCTATATTGAAGATAAAATTTGTCATCTCTTATTTAGTTTAAAAATACTTAAATATTTTTATTTAAAATACATTATATATTATAAAGTAAAAATAAAATAATATTTTTTCAATCTGAGGACAAGATAAGACATGATAGGAACAAAAACTACAATTTTTATCCTATTCCAAAATTCGAAATGGGACAAACTTTTGTTCTATATCCATTCATGGAGCAAAAAATCTCATCCCTACACCTTATGGGGCAATTCCTGTTAGAAATAACTAAAATACCAAAACTTAATAGATTTTATTTGAATTGATAGATGTTTATTCAATAAGTCAAATCTAAATTAAATCCTCTAATTAATAGTTTGGGTTTGAGTCTTACAATTAAATGTGCAACGGGTCTTGCATTTTTTTTGGATATCATATTAGATATATCGACGTAATATATTTTATAATAAATTAATTATTATAAATAAAAGAAATTATTTATATTTTTTTAGTTAGAAATAAAGTTCTTAATCTTTTTTTAATTCTAGATAGATTCTTATCAAATCTTTAATAGATTTGAGTTTCTAGAGGGTCTAGAGTGACGAAATCTATTATCATTCCTAAATTCTTCACAGAGATCTCTAGATTAGGATAAATCGTCGTCTCTAATTTTAATGATTAATCACTTCAATTATCACAGAATAAATTAAATAAAAAATCTTGTTATGTTTTCTTATTGGTTTTCACAATACTATTTTAACTCCTTTATTAGCGCTTTTTCACATGTACGGACCCATTAAAAAAAGAGTAATATTACTTACATTATTCTATATTTCATTCCTCTTCCTTATTTTTTTCATATCAGAAAAAAATAATATTTTTTATTTGCAAAGAGTGAATCAATAAATTTCTCTTGATATGAATATATATATACACAACTAACATTACACACACAAAAAAATTGAAACAAGATTTTTCTTTTCCTTTTTTTTTTTCTCTTGCGTGCGACAGACGAGTCTTACTTTCAAATCTCACAATCAACACCCAACAGCTAGAGAGTAAGGCTCGGCATTGTGTACTTATTATTGGGAGAATTGAAAGTGAAATTAACTATCTATTTATTTAGTAAAAAAAAATTATAACAAAATTTTCATTTGTAACAAAAAGAAAAAAACACAAAACAGTAAAAAATTTCATCTCCCTTATATTCAATATAATTAATAAAATAATCGTGTTATATAACAGTGAAGGAAATTATTTTTACTTTATAATAATAAATATTTTTTTATTGTTCAATTTTATATGTAATATTAAATAAATAAAATATTTTTATTATTTTATTTTTTTTGTAATTATAAATATAAATAAATTAAAAAATTATAAAAATATATTTTCTACAAAATAAATAAATCATAACATTAGTCTCTTTCACCTAGACTTTAGGGGCACATTTGACCTTCACAATCTCCAATTAGTTTACTGAAGGGGACTTGAAATGGAAAGGTGTGGTGTGGGCACCGGTGTCGCATATAAACAAGGGTAAAGTGGTAATTAGGGTAAGAATGCTCTTTCCATGGGACCCAAAATGCCGTGGATGGGTAAATGCTACGCCCACGTTCCTACTTTCAAATCATAATTTCTAGGCTCCTTTTTGTTTTTCCTTTCGCTGCATGAATGGCCAAACAAGAAAAATAACATAAAATAAATATTTATGGGAAATATCTCTATAAATTTTTCATAATACAAATATGTAAATTTCACACATTTTATTTTTAAATTAAAAAGAAGAAAATTACTTCACGCACATTATTCTATATTTAAATCTAAAATATATAAAAATAGCACCACTAAAGATTTGAGCATTTAAATTTTATTTATATAGATAAATTTAAAGGTAATTGTCAAATTTTATCATTTTAAATTAAAATATCAATATTATAATATTAAAAAGATCAAATTTTATGCTTAAAAAAGGTAGAGAGAAGACATTTGGGTCGTACCAATTTTTTGATAGAAATTCCATAGCAGCAACATGTGGGGTTCGGCAAAGCACTTAATCAGTGGAGCACACGTAGCACCTGGTGTCCTTTCTAAGGTCACCATCCCTTAGCTGGACTTCATTTTCTTAGATTTTGTGCTGATTGCTTGACCCCACCTTTTGCCCTATCTTTTGAGAATTTGGCCCACGGAATCCATTTTCTTTTTTCTTTTTTTTTTCCCTTAGTGACATAAAATTTGACCTAATTATGTTTCAACACATGATTAGCTATTTAGTTCACCTAAATTGGAAATTAAGATCAAGCATTGAGGGCTTACTTGGCAGGGAAAAGTTTGGGAGGTCCAAGTCCATCCTTTGCATTATTTATAAACAAAATATTGTGTTACTTTCATATATACAATATAAACAAATTTCGTTATACATTAATTTTAGATTCAAATAACAAGAGAGTTTACTTCTTTTCTTTTTCTATTATTTTGAGTTTGAATTTTGTTGAGATAATCACAACCTCCCAAATCCAATTGCTTATGAAATTACAAAAAATTTCATATTTTTTAATTTTTCCTGTAATAATATGATCAGTCCTCTCAAAATTTTATTTTGTTTTTATGGGGCTATTTATAAGTTTGGCCTTTCAATATTTCCCCCCACCCCCCTATGAATTTGTATGAAAGATTAAATTTTTTATGAATTTAATAAACTAAATGTAGATAATTATGTTTAAACCTCCAAACTTATTTCTAACAAAATATCCTTAATAGTTAATAAAAATATTATTTTAGATCCAAGTCTCGTGTGCAACCTAAACAAATAGTCCCACAAGATATAGTTGCGATAATATCTTCAATTTATTAAAGATATTATTGCATTAGTCAATTCAGTGCCCACTTTCATAATTAAACAAATAAATCAATCTAGCAATTGGATGTACATTTTATATATTAATTAGACTGGTCCCTTAAACATTATGAACTTAGATGGTAATTCAAACTCTTCGGCCAGAGATATTGATTAAAAAGGTCAAGTGGCAAAAGGAATAACTTATAAATACAGTAAAGTCAATGATATATCATAAAAGTGATCTATTAAATATATTTTGATGATTAAATTAATATTTTAATAAAATAATTAAGATAAATCTAAAATATAAATATTTCTCAGTATTTATAAATGTCAAATGTATTAATTAACTTGCTCTTGAACAAATGAAGTATTACTATATATCTTTAGTGCATTTACAATGTTAGCGAAAATTTTGTAAAATGATTATTACTATCATATTTTTCATAGAGGTTTGATCATGCATTTTATGATTAAATGATTGGCTCACAAATTTCCTTATAGATTAAATTTTATGATTGGATCTGCCGACTAAACGTAATTTATCGATTGATCTGAATCACATCATATGTCGGTTAATTCTAATTAGAGTGGTCATTTACGTGAAGATTACAAATTATTTTAAATTATGTCAATATTTATTTAGCATATTTTAAAATCTTTAAATTTGTGGGAACTTACTTGGTTAGAAGATATAAATATCATGGAAATAAACAACCTTACTTAATTCAATAAAGGTTTATGTTTAATTTATGTTCATACTATTTTTGTAAATTCCGTGAAAAATTATTATATTTTTAAAAATTTTGTTATTAAAAATTATTACTCATATATATAAATGAAAAGGTTTTCAAAAATTTTGTTAATGTAATTTTAAATAACAAAATTTTAATGTTTTATATATTTATATACACTTACCATTTTTTAATGATAGAATGACAAAATTTTATATAATAAATTATAATTTTATGATTTTTATATTAAAATTCATAAAATTTTCAGTTACGATGGAAGAACATTCCCAAATTGTGCATGGCCCCAAAAAAAGTGCTCCACCACTGGCTTGGTTGTTCCAATTTCAATTTCAATTTCAATTTCAATTTCGTGTCTCATAACATGACGTTTGATGTGATTGAACCTAATTTAAAGAGGATAAGATTTTCCTTAAATCTTGCTGTTTCCTTACTTTAAAGAGGATAAGATTTTCCTTAAATCTTGCTATTTACATAGAAGGATTAAGCTTTGCGTAATACTTGAAAAAATTGACACTAATATATTCTTTTATAAATTTTTGTAAAGAGTTTATTATTTTTTGTAATTTTTTATTAAAAATTAAAATTTTTAGATATAAATGAAAATTATTTTAATGCAACTTTAAATGATAAATTTATACTTTTTTATATATTTATTACACATAAAATTTATTTATACTTATAAATTTTTGTAAAAAATTATAAAATTTTACATAAAAGTTACAATTTTTATAATCTTTCCTAACTCGTAACCATGCATTCTGCGAGTTTAATTAATTTTATTTAATAATAATTTATATTATAAATTATAATATATTCAAATATAATCAACTCATCAGTATTTTTTATCAATTAAATGACTATATAATTGATATAATTATATTTATATTAATTATGAGAAAATGCTATATTTATTTTAATTTAATAAAATTATTACATTAATATTTTAAATTAATTAAATTTATCATATAAATTTTTTCATCTTTTAAAAATATTTTCTTAATATATTAGTACTTATATAAATTTATTTATAAGTTATTTTATTTAAAAATTTAAATTAACTACTTCATATTAAAATATTTAATTATTTAATTAATAAAAATTTATGAATTATTATAATTAATATATTATCTTAAATATATATATTTTAGAAATAATTTTTTATGAAGTTTTAGAAATATTTTAAATTAAAATTGTGATAAGTACTCAAAAAAATAAAAATTTTAAAAAATAAAATAATAAAATATCAAATTTATTGTTTAATATTTTAAGATAATATAAAAATTAAGAAGTAAGAATTTTTAAATAAATATTATCTTTTAAATCATAATTAAATATAACTAATTATGTGTTAATAAGTATTTTATTTTTATATAAATATAATTATTTATTTATGTATAAATTATTTAATACACATCAAAAAATTCAAATTAAAACTTATCAATGAATTTAAATTAAAAATTGAGTGTAAATAATTTTATTAAATATTTTATTTTGATATAGATAATTTCTCTAAAGAATAACGATACATATCACTTATTAAAGTGGTTTATAATTTAAAAATTAAAGAATATATTATTAAAATTATTTAAATTTTAAATTATGCATCTCACTTAAATATTAAAATATATTTAACTTTTATTTTTAATATTTAATATTTAAATATAATACTACTAAATTTTAACTTAAAAATTATTTTGATAATATTAAAATAGATATCAAAATTGTATTACTCAAATAAATTAATAATTCAAATATTAAAAATTAGAAATTAAAATATTATTTGATAATTTAAAAATTAAAATAATAATTTAATAATAGTAAAATTAAAAAATAAAAATAAAAATTAATTATAGATAATTAAAATAAATAATTTAGTATTAAAACAAATAAATACAAAAGTTCAATCCAACATTTGAATTAAAACTAAAAAGAAAAAATAAAAAAATAATTTTTTTTTTACTTATCCTCTTTTAATAAATGAAAAACACTTGTTATTTAATAATATTTAAATAAAACTGACTATTATGATTTTTATAATATCAGAAAAATGTTAAAATTTCATAAAAACTCAAAAAAAATTTGAGTACCAACAGAAGGATAATCCTTAAACAATTCTACATATTTTAACACTTTGTGAAAAGCATGTGAATTTCAAAATTTATGAATTATGCATTTTTCATAATGCGATGGTGTGAGAGAGTATTTATGTGTGCAGGAAGGATTCTTATTTTGATTGGATGAAAATCTAGGTTGGTGACTTTGTGGCATAAATAAATAACATTTAATTTACAAATGGAATAATGAAATTGATAATTAGGTGAATGTTATGGTTCAATTTAAATTTATATATAATTTAAAATTTTAAAGTTCATAACTTCAAATTTAACCACCCAAAACTAGGTATTTCTTCTATGGAGCTCCTTACTAACAAATATCTTAAGTGATATATTTACTACTTAACCAGATGACAATCTAGGCTGGGTTTGCCAAAAAAAAAAAATCTAGGCTGGGGATACAGATAAACTGCATTACTATTTACAAAATTGAATTATAAAACTGTCAATTAGGTGAACATCTAGGTTAAATTCAAATTAATATAACTTAAAATATTTTATTTCCAAATTATTAACATTGATGGGATGAAATTTAAGGATAATGCTTGGTGCGTACTTAAAAAATTTATAAATTTTTATGAAAATTTAATATGAAAATTTTTAAAATTTTAATTTTTTATATAAATTTTTTTATTTTTTAAAATTACAAGGATATATGAATTTCGTATATAATAAATATATAAAAAATTATAATTTCGTTATTTAAAATTGTACAATAAAATTTGAGACTTGAATGCATGCTATGGAAGAGGGTGTTTAAATATTTTTAATATCATTTTCTCCTTTCTCTTATAAACTTTGACCATTCCCCTGTTTTATTAGAAAAAGAAAATTATAAAAAAGATAAATTACATTCATCACCTCTAATATTTAATATAATTACACTCACATCTATTTTATTTTAAAAAAATATACACTTATTTTCCATATTTTTTTTAAATAGAGAAGGTGAGTGTATATTTAAAATAAAAGAAAAAGGGAGATGAGTGTATATAAAGTAGAGGAAGTAAATGTAATTACACTAAATCTTAAAGGAGATAAATATAATTTGCAAAAAAGAAAAAATTAGCCGATAAAAGGCTAAAATATCAAGAAGCTGGTACTGTTGGGAAAAGATGCAGCATTGACACAATTTAGTTGAAGGAGAAATAAGCAGGCTGCTTTAAACCTGTCCTTTTAAGATTCAAATCAAGTTAGAACAAGAATATGTCCAATGTCTTTATTCCAAAAGCATGCTGTTACCAAATTCAGCCACAAATTTTCCACATTTTTATTCCCATACTCTTCCACTTTTGATGTATCCAAACCAAACATCATTTACAAAGAATAGTATGATAAGAAATGGTTGAAAGACCATTCATCCAAAAATCAGGTAATTGATGATCAAAAGTGCATTTGAAGAACCATAGAAGAAAGCATCAGATTCTAGCAGAATGCGTGTCAAAGAGGAAACACACAGCCACAAGCAATTCTTGTTGTACTATTTGAATATAAGACAATTTACATTCACTCCTTTTATTTTTAAAAATATACACTTAATTTTCTTTTCCTCTATTTTAAATATACACTCATTTTCTCTGCTCTAAAAAAAAATAAGAGAAATAAATATATATTATTGAAAATAAAAAGAATATAAATATAATTATACCAAAACTCAACAAAAAAATATAATTTACCCTTGAATATATCACTTTTATGAGAAATGCTACTTGCATTTCTGTTCATTTATAACTCTCCGCAATTGTAAATATAGCATGATAAGAATGAAATTGATCCCACCAATTTTAGAATAATTAGGGTTATTCAAATTGTTACATATATAAAGATATATTTGTAAATGGATGAAAATGAGGATAATATTTTTCATTTTTTTCTTTTTGGCCAAAGATTATTGGTAGTTATGACCACTTGGCACTGAGTGGCTCAGGCTTAAGGGCTGCCACAACAACACAGAAAGAAAAAGAATCCAAAATTATGGCCCAAAAGGTACTGCTTTGATCTTCATGTTAGGCTATTATACATTTGGGCCAAAATTGAGCTTAGGTAATATTTTGAGCCACGTTCTCCATTAGTCAACGATGTTTGCAGGCTAGCTATCTCATTGTTGCATATCTCATCATACTATTCATGACTCTCTTTAAAATGGCACATATAACAAAATCCAAGTTAAAATAGTTCCAAATGTGCTATGTGTGTGCTCGTGAGGAAGTTGTAAATGACATTGTGCAACAAGCATTCACTGATACTATGTCACTACAATGTTTAACATTCACTTATCTGAGCCATAATTCCAACCCAACTACAGCCTCCATACAAGAGGTAACTTACCTCCAAAAGAAGGGTATCAAACCTAGTTACCAATATCACCATCCAAAATTGCATGCCTAGTTAAAACAATCTCTTTAACAAGATTTCTGTAAGTGAATGGTCTAACGGCTGCTCGCAAAAACAGCTCCGGCGGAATCTTGCTCTTCTTAATTCTTTTCCTGTATGGACCAATCCCAATTTGCTCCCACTCTTTAGGACTGACCTTTGCCCGCTTGCCTCTCAAGAAAGTTTCATCTCCATCCACTGAATGTTCTGTTTTTGCTGGTGATTCCTCTGGCATCAAATGTTCCCTGTACCTTTCAGAAGATAACTCAGCACTCCGTTTTGCCAACTTTTCCATTGCATCTGCGCTACTCGTTGCATTTCTAAACTCTTCTTCCCAATCCTTCTCATCTTCTTCTGTAAGTGTATCGTCGTCTGTGACATGAAATCTACCATCTCTACTTTTTACCATGTCCATGGTCAAATCTTGGTCTTCGTCATCGTCGTCATCATCATAATCACCATAATCCTCCTCATCCTCCTCCTCATCCTCATCCTCGTTATCGTTATTATTATCATTAATTCCATCATCATCATCATCCTCAATCCAATCAATGATCTCAGTTTCTCCCGGATCACCAACACTAGCATCATCATCTTCATCATCAGGGGCATCACAACCCAGCTCCATCTCTTCCAACTTTGCCTTCCACTCCTTTGTGTAGGGATGTAACAATTCTACTGGATGATTGGTCAATAAAAACTCCAAACATTTTGACTTTTTCTCGTCACTTAATTTCTGATATGCATTAACCACATCATCAACAAATGCCTTTTGATTCACCTTCACAATCTTACACAACCCACCGAAATAAGTACACATTTCAACAGTCCCGTCATCATTTTCTAACTCAAAAAGATAATCTTGTTCCGTATTAGGATCGAGAAATGGAATTAGTGGCTTAAAAAAATCATCCTGCGGCTCAAACCTACATTGGTACACTGGCCGTTTCACATATACAATATCGGGCCTCATCCATGCTGCACATTTTGTTATCAATGACCTAGCCCTATTCCCAAGTCTACCCATCAATGACCACTTATCTAGCCTCTGCTTACCTGCTTCAACTACTACTTCACCAACCAATGTCCATTGCTGCCAAGGCAACTCTGAAAGTCTCCACTTCGGATGCCTCACGAATACCCAAAAATACCTGAATCCCTTACTTGCATCCATCTGCTTCAATCTTTTCCCAAAATCTTGAACCATTTCAGATTGTTCAATTTTCTCCCACTCCTCATGGTCTTTCACATTACCAATTATTGTCACACGCTCATCTGTAAACCGACCACGAATTGGATTGCCCACAACAACTCCACGCCATGAGAAAGGTCCATATTCACCATATTTATACCAATCATATGGGTGACGTAGATTAGGGTCATCCTTCTTCATGAACCGAACCATGCGATCATACCCAAGACCAATCTGTTGGAGCTCGTCCTCAGAGAAGTTATCAGCGTAATTCTTATTTGGGTTTTTCAGGCGGTAGAAAAGGGACTCAGCAAGCTTCTTGCTTTTCCTCCTAGCACCAAGCTTTACCCTCCGGCGGAATTCAGCATCTCCCTCAATACGCCCACCAGAGGAGCCACCAGACTTCTTCTTGCTCCGACCTGCAAAGGATCGGAGGTCTCGCCTGCCAACATTATCCTGGCAAGAATATAGTAAATTCTGGCCAGAAATAGGAAAGTTAGGTATTGCTTTAGGATTTTGGGACAATGAGACAACCACAAATTGCTTTGGTACTCCAAATTTCAGGTTGGGGGGTCTGTGGAAAGGGTTTGAGAATGGCCTCAGAGAAGAAAAGTGCAGTGTAGCTGAAGACGGGATTAGGGTTTTGGGTAAAAATTCACTTCTAAAATGGCTGATATCCATCTCAAAAAGCACTCTCCAGCACTACTTCTTGAACTACTTTCATGGAGCTGACCTTCAAAAACATATCAACAAAAGTTCAAACAGGATTGCAAATCAAACACTAAAATGCAATGCTCAAGGCCACTTGGTATCAAATCTTCGCACAGAAATTAAACAAAAATAATTCAAATTTAATTAAACAACAAGAACACATTGCCCAAAAACTTATGGCATAACTTGCTTCACCAGCGCCAAATTTATTCACTAACTTATTTCAATATAAGCATAATCTATTCACTTAGTTCCTACTTCCAAGTATATGATATTTTTTCAGCCCCAAAACCCAGGAAAGAACAAAGGCAGACACTCTCAGTATCAACTTATACTGAAAAAAAATGGTTATAGAATACAGCGTAGTATAAACAGATAAGAAGATTTAGCACGTACACAAGAAAAACACAAAAAATGAAGACGGGATATGAAAGAAGCAGAATCATGGCCTGTAAAATACGGAGTTAAAAGGAGTAGAAAACCCAACATACCAGCAAGAGCAACAAAAGACCAAACAGAATCAGCTATTCGATGTTAAACTGCCCCAACAATGTCAGATTCGGACTCTCAGTTCGGCAATCGGAGAGTGTCAGGGGGAGGGAGGGAAGGCGGTAGACGGTAGTGAGCAGCTAGCTAGACTGTCTGCTTGCAATAACGAGATAACCTGATGTTATTTAATTCACTTTTATATAAATAAAAAAAAATTTGTTGTTTATACTTAATAAAACAATAGCAGGAATTAAAGTATTTTATTTTTAATAATGAGTGATGTTGTCATTTTTATATCTAAGTACATTAAAAATCTTTATTGGTCTTCTAATTTAAAACTTATTCTCTTCTATGCTTTTTTTTTTCCCTTCTTCATAATCTATTTTTGTATATTTTTTATTGCCTCTTGAGCCTATTTCTTATTCTGCAGTTAAAAACAAGGATTTGCGCTGAAATAAAAATTGGGACATATACCGATATTAATATTTTTAATAAAATCTATACTTTTTTTAACCTTTTCGCAATCATAAAAAGATAGATTTTAAAAAATCTGTTTTGCATCTTGCAAATAGAGATTTTTTTTTTTTGAATATTTTGTAACATGGAGAGTTCATAAAAAAGTTATAATACAATGAAAAAAAAAGTTACAAGTTTCTCATAAAACTTGTAAAAAATTGCTTGTCCATTGTCATAGTGTTACAAGTTGACTTTGTGAATCAATTCGACAAGCAAATATATTTAATTTCGAGTAAAATTTGACACAAAAATCAAATATAAAGAGGAGGTCTTATGGTGCGAATTTAGGAATAAATACACTTGTGTATTATTTTTCCTATTTGGGGGTATTTATATTTTTTTAACATAAATCATTTGTTTAATGTGAGTAAAAAGGTATATGATTACAATTCTTGTATTTTTATCTTCACGTCTATATAAGATAGTGCATTAGAATCCTTCCGAGTTAGAAGAAAAATTCTTATATCAACTTAAAAAAGTATATTTACTTATATTATTAGGACTTTTACTTAAAATGCTCTTGAGGGAGCATGTCTAGTGACCTGGGTGGGCACTATCCCCTACACTTTCAACTATATAATGAAATATATATTAAAAAAATGAAGCAGTCCATCCCTCTATTAAAAAAAGTCTCTTCTCGATATATACTTAATGCTACTTATGTGAGGCATTCTTTAAAGCTCAATATATGTGGATGCATTACACACTCATGTTTGTTTACGGATATGTTACACACAGGATTTCATTAAATGGACGATCAAAATCTATTTTGTCCTATGATCTATTCAAATGTGCTTGAGTTATTGGAAGGCTAACATATTAGTTAAAAATTGGCATTATGCACTGCACGGTATGGCTAGAAAAGCTACTAGCCTGTGATAATTAATATCAAAGCTTAATTGTGCTAGAGAGAGCAGATCAAGCAAGTTACAATTGGTGTAGATTTGGCTTATCGAAAATATGCAAGGTTGTGAGTGAAGCAAACATCGTCGAAATAGTGAAGAGATGTTATTAAGGACTTGAGCAAGAGGGTAGCAAGATGTTGGAGTGACTAGAGGCTAGTGTGTGAAATATTGCATTCGAGGAAATATTATTAGTGTACCGAGTGGAAGCATTTGTAGAAGTTGATGGCCTTACTATACAGCAGTGGACATTGATTATGCACTCGCTCATAGTAATATTCAAAGAAATGCATAACGATTTAAAAAAGTGAGATATTTGATTGCCTATCTAATGGGAGGAAACCTTGGAAAAGCCCTAGTTTTGCCAAGATGGCTTGACCACATCCATTAGCTATCAGCAAAGCCATAGTCATGTTAGAATGTGTGGTCACAACAGATAGTTGACACATCTTATGGGATGACATGTCTGAAGAAATATGTTTAGCAGACAAATCTATATAAATAAGTCCAAAATAGTGTCGAAGGGACAGAGTCTTACTCAAAGATGTAAACCCAGAAGGGATAGAGTCGGTTTAAGAGGGATCGAAGCAGTTCACAACACAAATCACATGGGTGCAATGAGTGAAATGTAACACTCATCTACAAAATTTTAGACGTGATGCTAGAGGAGCTAGTAAATCATAGTCACATGATAAGTGGTAATGATACCGTATGTAGTGAGCTAGTGTTACATTGTAGTGTGGTGGAATAGTGACAATGACTCGAGGCATTTTGGACTTACTACATAGTTGCAAGATAATATGTATGGCAATAATTATGAAATTCACAATTGCTCGTGCACAAGCAAAGTGAAGTTCAAGCTAGGGTGGAAGATACTCTATACTCAATCCCCATTAAGCTGTTGATGTAGGAGATCCATCAAGAGGATGTACTTGAAGAAGGAGTCATTAGGAGGATGCACTTGAAAAAAGGGTTATCAGGAGGATGCCCCTTGAAAAAGGAGTCATTGAGAAGATGCACTCAAACTAGACTACAAGAGTCTAGACATTGAAGGATGTTGCTTGATAGGTGTTGAGAAAGAGGGCATTGATCATCGAATAAGTGGCTAAGAGGGCCAAGATACCAGCGAGTGGCTATGAGGGTCGTGAGAGATGACCCGATATTAACTTTAAAGAGATAGCATTGAAGAATGCAAACCTAGGATGAGTCGTAAGGGTCAAAATATTAGATGGCATCAACTTTGGGCTGTAATGGCTGAGATACCACAAAGGTGTCAATTCAGAGAAAATCAAGAGGATCCAATAGTGTGAAAGTGGCGTAACGAAGTATAGTGGATTGTTCGAACCCAATAAGAATAGACTTGTAAACAAGAAATGGGACTTGCAAGCAAATTATGTTTTGTTAACAAGGAATGAGGTTTGAGTAAAAGCAAGGCATGAGACTTTCTTCTCTCACTTTGAGGGAATGAGATATTGGATGTAAGGCTATCTATTAGTTGACGATCCGAAATGCCAAGCAAGCATACAAGCTAGCAAGGTAGCACACACTTAAGCTATCGAGGTAGCGAGTTGAGAGCTATGCCAGGACAATGTGTTGCAAGTTGAAAAGGTAATGAGGCAAGCACAAGTTACAAAGGCAACATACTAAATAGCTATGGAGACAGTGACACGTGAGTATGTATTGGGATAATGGAGTAGAGTCTATAAAGGTAGATCACAAAGTTTATGGAGGCAGCAAAGCTTAAAACACCAAAGTTACAAAGGTTACTACCCAAAGGTTGTAGCGAAAATAAATACTCTATAATGCGAGTTCAAAGAGGCAAAGCCAAGAGTAAGTCAATGGAAGAGTTAAGAAGTAGCAGACTGCTAAGTATCCTGAAAGTTATGTCAAGTTGAAGGTATCATTCATGAAAGCTTCTCAAAAGATATTAGCTCAAAGAGATAGACACAAAGCGTTGAAGGAGAAGCTTGAGTGGAGCAAGTTAAAAACCCATATGAAGATTTGAGAAGTTGGCCTTAATAAAAGAAAATCTTCATGAAAGCTTTGTCAAATTGAGGTGTTAATGAAGACACTGACATTTGAAGTGGGATAGAATGTCACAAGTTGGCTTTCTAAATCAATTTGACAAGCAAACATGTTTGGTTTCAAATAAAATTTGACGTAAAAATCAAGCATGAAAAAGATGTATAGTGGTGCAAATTTGAGAACAAATGCACTTATGAATCATTTTTTCTTTTTTAAGGATATCAATGTTTTTTTTAATATAAATTGTTTGTCCAACATAAATTGAAAAACACACAATTGCAATTCTTATATTTTTATTTTTGCATCTATATAAAATAGCATATTAGAATCTTTTTAAGTTTGGAGAAGAGTCTTTATATCAACTTAGAAAAAAAAAATCTACTTGTACCATTAAGATTTTAACTTAAAATACTTTTGAGGACTTGTCTGATGAACCAGGGGCATGATGACATGCGATAATAACCAAAATATAATAACCAAAAACTCTCTATACATTTAAAATTATATGATAGAACATATATTAATATACAAAATTAAACATTTATGTAAGATTATATATGTGAAACATTCTTTGAACCTCAATGTGCGTTGATACTTTAAATATATATTCATATTTGCCTATAGATATGTTACATATAAAATTTTATTATATGTGTGATTATAGCTTATTCACTCTGTTATCTATTCAAATATAAATTGAATTATTAAAATATTGACATATTAATTAAAAATTGACATCATGTACCGACATCATGTATCACACAATACGACTAAAAGGACTACCAACTTGACACACAAGAATGCATATATAGAAGCAAATCCCATGAAAACATCATTTTAGCATACTAAAATTCCTTTTTTGTTTTATGCATGCAAATTTCTATGCTCTCCAAGAAAAGCTGCTTCAATCCTTACAAACCAATTAAGATCCCTAGAAAATAAAAAGCCAAAAAAATGTATCATGAAAACTCTCTTTTATCCCAAGAAACTTCATCCTTCTAATTTCTTGTACCAATGACAAAGGTAAACATGGTGAACTCAGATTCTCACCATTAGAGGACAATAGCTACCGGCCACTACCAAAATGTATCTCTCTGTATTGTTGTTTCCTCAAAGACTATGATGATTCAAAGAAAAATTTTCATCTGCACACTTCCGATAAACAATTTTTTATCAAGGAACCAGACAAAATTCACAAACATTAGGAAAAGATTCGTGTATTTTCATCTCCAATTAGACTCTGAACCCAACCAACACTAAAGACTGCTTTGCTGTTATCCTTCTCTCTTTTCTGACTGGCAAGAACTCATCTACTCCTTCGCCTTCTGCCTCCACACCTGCTGGCCCTGCACTGGTCCTTTGTTACCCAAATTCTTCGGACGAGTTCCTGGTTTGGCATTCTGATGGTTGACCATCCTAGAATGAGACTGCTTTTGTGGAGTTGAGCGTGGCGGGCCTCTCCACGCCTGGGGTGGAGTTGCATGATGGTGTTCGCCATTGTAGTGAGGATTCCAACAAGGTGGCCCCATTATTAATCGTGACACACGCGGTGGGGCTAACTCAGCTAGGAGAGAAATTTGACCCAGAGATCCTGAGCTGAGTCTATGGTACGTCGATCTGAATGCCTCGGCTATCCTTGTCAGTTGCCTTTCACCGACAGACCTGGCAGGATTTTGTGGCTGATCAAAAGGATCCTCAACCTAACATACCAAAGACCCATATAATATCATCAGTGGAGCAGCAGAAAATATGCATGATAAATCCAGCAGTTTGTAGAGGACAAAAGTATATCTTTTGATACATTATGAATTGACCCAAGGACCTCTACCTAAGCCCTCCCCCGCCCCCAGTGTAGTTTGTAGTGGCAATATTTGAACAACGGAAAAATACTATGTGCACGAGGTGTGACACAAAGCCCTCACATGGCAGCTTTTCACTGTTGGATTAAGGCCCATAGAATTATGACTCTAGGAAGGATAGGTGCAGATAATTTGTCTATATAATATGACTTGAGAATGGAGTCTTACGAATAGAGCATAAGTCTTGGGCAACCATCTCATGTTGCTGTCAATATGATCCCATTGTCCAGTATATGGGCAAATACCCAGCTCAGTGGCCCTCAAATCTATTTCAGAAAACTGCAAGAAAGCATAAAACATGCAGTAGTTAATACCGAGAAAGACATTCAAGTGGTTGAAGAAATGCACAACAACAGCAAATTTTATCAACTAACCCATATAAATTGAGTATGTTATTCTTCTTTAAAATTACAAGTCACTGTAAATGCTCACTGTCGTTTGTATATTAAAAGAAAAAGCCGAGACTTCATTCGTGGAGAGGAAAAAATGCAACATTATAATGTATCAAATAAACAAAGAAATATTTTTTTGCCGATATCAATATTAATTGAAGGTTAAAAAAAAAATCAAAACAACAATTTACCTTTTCCAGGAATGAAAGGAAAAGTTCAGACAAGGACCTTTTGTTAATTTGCCTGGATCTGTCTGACAATATCCTCACCATGTTAGCATCACATGTTTCTGCAATATATTTCTCTGCATCAGCTCTCACACCTGCATGAATTACAAGGTCAAATTACATCAATCATTTATCCTATCTTAGTAACTGACCATTCTAAGCTAACAAATCTAATTCAAACGCAATTTCAAGATGTATCCAAAGCATTGCATTATGCAAGTGGCATTGAGATGCATGAGAAGGAAAGGAGACATGAACTTATACCTTAATTTTCTAGAGGTTCTGAAAAGCATGCATAGAAATTGTACATCAATGATGTAGCAAAGTGCATCCTAGATAAGGAAAAAGATATAGAATTTTGCTCAATCACTACAAGTACAAAAATAAAGAGACTGGTCAATGATTTATTAAATAGACATCAGAAATACATTTAACTTGGTCTGTCCATCAGCATCCATTCTCCAATATTTGTCTAGAAATATTAAGTTATCATTGATATTTAGTAACGGCATGGCTTACATTACCAAAAACAAAATGCAGGGCTTAACAGTAGGTGGAGCATGGTAGTCATACTGGAAGTGGCCAAAAAAGAAAAAAAGGGACAAAAGATTATATGCTTTTCTAGGTAGGCTGCACTATTTGCTCCATAAAAATGCAATTTTTGAGAGAGACAGATACGACACTTGCAAATGAATTTTATACAGGCCTAAAATCTTAAGACAGTAGTAAGTATAATTTCATATAATTACTAGAATCTCTCAAGTTCCTTCACGTGTAACTTATGAACACATAAAGTAATAGTTTCAATCGTACAAATACCTATGTATAATTGACTTTTGATCAACATAAGCTCTGTTTTGTTACTTGAAATAACAGATATTGAAAAGGGACAGAAATGGAGGGGATGGAGTGTGAAAAGGAGAGTGAGAAAATGCTTTTATAAATCAGAATGGAAACCTTTGCACCACTAGATGGTCAATGCTTTACCCAGTTGGTTCAATGAGCCAAAAGTCATGGGTTTAATACACACCAGCATTATCAACAGCGAGTTTTTCCAGTTAATCATGTTTTACCAGGTCCTTCACTAATCCTCAACGAAGCTGAACTTGGTAATAGTATAAATGTCTTGAGGGAGAACAGGGGTGAAAGATGGTCAATAGGAGCTCATCTAACAAGTGCATAAAATTCCCACAATTACACTCATCCATGAACATCCACTAGCAACTGACAGAAAACAAAATGAAGCAAAATGGAATATAGGCTATGAGGCCAAGGCATACTAGTCTGTCATCAGAGCTGTTTGTTTCTCAACACTAAACTTACAAGCCCCCATCTCTTTACAAAATTTAACCTCAGTTTCAGTAAATCATCATTGATTCCATCAAAATATGTTCAGTAAGTATAAAATATAGAATTTGAAGTTGCATGACATGTTGGATAAAAGCTTAATTCTTCAGAGTTGTTTACAAACGAAAAGATAATCTAAGGACAGTGTTCAGGTAATGTTCACTAATGTGGGGACAGAATGAGGTAGCAGGAGAAAGTTGAACTCCAAACACTTCAATTATCTGTTTACTTCACAGACTTCTTAAAAATGAATGCATGCACAAAACCTGAACATCCAATAGAAAGGCCAATAACTTTCTACAAAGGTTCAACTATCATGAAATCACTTAAAATTCCAGACAAATGGAAAATTCTCTCTTTTGATAGAAAGAAACAAGGGATTGATAGAGCTTCAATCTAAAATTAAAGATGAAAAATACCTGTAAGAGCATCAACCATATTGCCAGGGTATATTTCTTTAAGTGGTGGTAAAATTGCAGGTACACATGTCTGAAATAAAAGAAAAAGTTTCATGCATCAGATATAAGAGAATCTGTCCAATAATTTCCAGAAAGAAAAGTACAAATGCAATAAAGCTTATTTGCCAACTCGTTTAGCTAGTAAAATGGCCAAAAATAAACTGTTGAACAGGGTAATGTATCTTCACACAGAATCAAGGGCTAGAATTTAATGCTTAGGCCAAGACTTAATGCATCATGGTCAAATTATTGTTCATGTAAATAAATATAACAAAGTATATATAGAGTGATATTGAGTGCATTGTCATGTCTGAAGAGTTTCAGTGAACTCATCGTAGCTAACTAACATAGCTTAACAGAAGCAAAAACAAAATTACTATCTAATCTACAAATAACAATATCAAATGAAAATACCTGAAAATGGAAGATTACAAGTAAACTGAGGGTGTAAGAGTTGAAAGTTCCAGTTCTCGAATTATTAATATCATGAGCTTTGGCCCATTCTTTGACCTACAAAAAGCAGAAAGAGTGAACTGAGCAGAAGCAAGTTTTTGCACAGAAACCATACTTTTCCTACAAGCATGTACCAGTAAAACCATATCACGGAACCGGCCATCTATTCTGTTGATCCAAAGCAAGAGCTTAGACTTCATTTGGCCCTGCAGGTTATCAATGGAAATATCACAGGATATGCCCTGGCGGTTGCTTTTAAGTTTTAAAATTGGAACTCGTGCATGGGATATAAGCTGCAAGCTGCGCCATCCACCTGCAAATTAGTCTTATTAGAAAACAGATGGAGACATGCTAAATAAAACATATCAAATGCTTGTAGCTTCTTTACCATGATGATAAAATAAAATGTATAATGGTTATAAGTATCAAAGAAGATATGGTAATCTTGATAAGCACTGATAATTCTTAGAATGAAGCAACCCCCATATCATATGAGTTCATGCATCCAGATGGTTTCTTCAGTTCTTAAGGCAGAATTTTACATTTTTCCACAGACAAGGAAATGGAAAAAGAAAAAAAAAACGTTTTTTTAATCCAAATTGACAGAATTTCAAAGGAAAGTCCTCACCTCTTTGTTTCCTAATCCTCAAAATTAATCCTATAATTATATTAGCCTACTAATTTTTCAAATACTTCAGTAAAATAACATGCAAATAACAATATATTGGTGAATTTTGGAGAATTAATACACAAATAAAATAGAAAACCAAATTTGTATCATGTACAAGGCAACAAGCCATCAATATGTGCTGTATTAACATAAATACATATTCAGAATATATCTACTATTTCCTAATTGGTAAACATCATAGTTGTATTGGTGAATCTTGGAGAATATTAATAAAAATCATACAATTTTTGTTAAGAGAGAGAGATAGAGAAGATATTATTATGAAGCCGTGCTCTACAATGAGCCAAACATGTGTATTTACAATGAAAATGTGTACAAAAAATAAAGTTCTAATAAGACTCTAATAGGCCTAGACTTATCATTTATCCTAACCTACATAGGCTTATCACTTATCTTACATAAGATTATTACTTTAACTAACCTATTCATTAACATTTCCCCTTAAGCTGGAGCATAGATATCAAACATGCTCAACTTGTTACAAATATCATTAACCTATTTTTCCGAAAGTACCTTAGTAAATAAGTCAACAAGTTAATCTCCAATTCTGATATGCCTAAGATCAATTATTCCTTACTGGAGTTTCTATCCAATAAAATGACAATCAACCTCTATATGCTTTGTTTGCTCATGAAAAACTAGATTTGTAACAATATGAGTGGTATTCCGATTATCATACCATAACTGTATAGGTCCAAAGGACTTAATCCCAAGTTGATGAAGAAGGTAAGAAATCCACACAAGTTCAGATGTAATATGATCCATGGCCTGATATTCAGATTCTGCACTTGACTGAGATATAACAGCTTATTTTTTACTTTTCCAGGACACAAGATTTTCACCAACAAACACACAATATCATGAAGTAGATCTTCGATCCATAGGACA
Organism: Saraca asoca; assembly: GCA_026873985.1. NCBI lineage: Eukaryota > Viridiplantae > Streptophyta > Magnoliopsida > Fabales > Fabaceae > Saraca > Saraca asoca. The sequence goes on from JANHAO010002315.1 coordinate 28,768, forward strand.
TCTTGCCCAATCTGCATCAAAAAAGCCTTCTACTCTACAATGGCCATGATTTTTGTACAAGATTCCACAACCAAGTGCCTTCTTCAGATATTTTAATATGTGAATAACTGCATCTCAATGAGAGGTTCTTGGAGAATTCATGAATTGGCTAACTACACTAATTGGGAAAGAAATGTCAAGTCTGGTGATAGTAAGATAATCCAATTTTCCCACCAACCATATATATCGTTCTGGGTCTTCTAGTAGTTCTCTGTTTTCCAATCCAAGCATCACATTTGGAATCATAGGGGTATCACATGGTTTGGTCCCAAGCAAACCTGTCTCATTCAAAAGATCAAGCACATATTTTCTCTGTG
>JANHAO010002316.1:0-29098 GCA_026873985.1 Saraca asoca
AATTATTTTAACAATATAAATAAAATATTTTACTTATTTATATGAGTATACAAAATTAGCTTGTGAAACTTAAATATGATATTTTAAATTATTTTTATAGTTTAGATTTTGTAATATTCAAAATTTAAATATAAATATATTTTTTTTCACTATTTTATGATATGATCGTGAATCTTACGATTCGATATGATTTACGATTCATGATTTAAAAATTGGCTTTCCGATTCACGATTTGAATTGTGATTCAACTACTATGCAAGAAAGTTTTATCATACCTATGAATAAGGTATGAACGTGTAAAACGACATATACCTTATATTTCTCATTTTAATGATATTCAATGAGCTTTCCTCTATGGATTCCAGAATTATTTTCCTAATGGATTCTAGGTCATTAACTAGAATATTATCTAATATTTATGTTCACACTTCCGTCCTGCTTCAAGCGGTATTAGAGCAAGGATCTACCTTGCCTGATGGCTTGTAGTAGTGGCTATATACAAAGCAGTCTTCTCGACGGCGGCTAGCAGAATGGTGTTTCCATGCTTGATTTTCTAGAAATTACTTGTCTTGCTGGATATTTTTCAAACGAGAATTTATTAATTGGTTAGTAAACCTTGAATGTTACTTATATATAATAGAAATTCCAACAGATTTCTTTAATGAAGACTCCCAAAGCAAATCAATGATTTTATTGGATTTGTATTGCTTGGTTTGGATTCTATTCACCACTTAATTGTTTAGGAAAACTGAATAAAGATGGAAATAGATTGGGTTATAATTTCTAAAATCATAGAGAGACAAGTTGCAAAGAATTTTAAGATCTCCAAATATTTAAAATATGAAAAGATATGGAATGTTAGACTTCAAGATTAACCTGTGAACTTGAGTACGAGACAAAAAGGATGGGTCAAATACAACTATGTTTGGATTTTCATAATTATCATGTAATTTTTGTAGGTATTAGTTTTAAGGATTTTATTTAGTTATTTAGAATAGTTTTAGGATAAATAATATAGAATTAGAGTTTTAGTAAGATATTATATGAGTTAGAAGTGTTTTAGAAGATATTTACATGGTGAGAAAGTCTTATCGTGCCTACAAACAACACATCAATGTATATAACAAGATACATCTTATGTTTCTTATTTTAATGATATTCAATAAATTTTTCTTTTTTCTAGTAGATTTTAGAGTTATTCTCTTAGTGGATTCTAGATCGTCAGCTAGAGCTTATGTTAGATGGTCAAAAGTAATATTAGATGGTGGGCAGTGGTCAATGGCGACATGTATTGGTGGGCAATGGTCAATAGTAAAGACAGTGGTGAGCAGTGGTCACTAATTGTAGGTAGTACTAAGCAATGGTTAATGACAAAAGATAATGGTGAGAGGTGGTCAATGATTGTAGGTAATAGTCAGTAGTTGACGAAAGGTGGTGATGGGCGATGATCAAAGGTTGTAGTTGGTGGTGGGTAGCAGTCGATGGCAAAAGGTGGTAGTGGACGGTGGTCAAAGGTGGTATTGGTATTGGACAATGGTCAATAGTGGAAAGTGCTAGTGGACAATGGTCAATGGTGGTAATAGTGGTAGCAATGGTCAAAAGCAAAAGGTGGGGCGGTGGTTAATAGTGGTAGGTGTAGTAGGTTGAGGTGGTGGGAGCTTCATGAGGTAAGAGAAAGAAAGAGAAGAGTGTTTTTCATTTCTATTAGATAATGTAATTTGAAACCTTAAATGAGGGAAGGGTTTCAAATTGGGGGAATCCATTAAAGTTAAGTAACGTAATAGATTCCATTACATATAAATCAAAAATCCAGTAAGGGAATTAGTTTTTTGATTCCATTATCTATCCTTTAAAATTGTCCGTCCAAACGTCCCGTTAGTCTATTAAAAAACATGTTTCCATCTTGCTATTTTCACTGTGAAACTTGCCAATTGGCTTAACACCAGCGCACTTCCTATCCTCTAAGTAATACAAGACCACCTATACCTTTCCATCTTATACACTCTGACGTGTTAACTAAAGGAGTACTGGACTCGATATTTCAAGATGTTATAGGCAAGCTAGGAATGGTAAACATCTATGCACCAACATGAGGGGGCAGTGTTGGAAATTCCCAATTTCCCCCTTTCCCTGATTCTCTTCTCTCTTTCCCTCATTTCTTTCCATTCATGTTCCCAATTCTGTGTGTACAGCTGTGTAATGGATTCTTTCCTTTTCCTAGTTGTTTCCTTGTATAGTTTTCAGTCAATTCCTAATTTCTAGGAGTTACTGCTTGTTATGGATTGAAATGGAGGATTATCCTCCATAGTTGTAGGCTCTCTGTTTATATGGCCAAAATGCTAGTTTTTCCCAATTTTCGCATATGCTTTATTACTGTTAAATTAAAAGAAATTACTCCCATGTCCTCTATACTGTATGACGCAAATCAAAGAAAACTTAGTATATATGATAGAAATGTTTGTGAATGGTTTGAGAAAAATGCTCTCTGCCATGTATACTTCTACAGAAGGAGAAGAGAGTACATTAGGAGCTAATTACAGCTGTAAGTTAGAATAAAAATCCTTGAAAACTAGCCTAAGATTAGCTATGTGACGTGTCATATACATTTTCATCCCATCCTTACATTGGACTTTCTTTTGACTTTGTAATTGCTGGTGGGTGGTGGCTTTAGAAGATCCAAAAAGGTACCGTGTAGAGTTGACCTTCAGCCGTGGTGCTGAATTATCTCCCTTGCAGGTAGTGGTATCAATTTAGTGTATTTTGTGCAAAGATAATGAAAGAGGAAAGGGTTTGAATTTTGTTTATTTGCTTTAAATTCATTTGTTAGGTGGCATGAAATTGCAATCTATTTTTTAATGCTATCGCTCCTCATTTGGAACAATCTTCATGATATTTTTTAACACATCCATTTAGGAATGAACTGAATTCCTCCTTTTCTGATGGTTCCAAATGATGGGTTAGGCTTCAAGATGGTTATAGCACCATTTATTTCAAACTTTTAATAAAACTAAGGTTCTCTTCATATGAGCTTCCTAGAAGAGCATAATTGTTTTCTTCAAATTTGCTGCTGAAAACAATTAGCAATTCTTTATAAAATTATTCAGTTTTATCTCGTAGTATAAATGTCATCCATTGATGTGATAAAATCTCTCCTAATAAATCAATTTTTCATGATGTGAGGAATATTAGTAGATATGTTGATGGGCTAGATCTAACATTGCAATCTCGTGTCAGTAGCTAATATATCTTTATGGTTTATGATTGTCAGAAAAATGATAGTGAGGCTGCTTCATTGCATCAAGAGCATACACTGCCTATCATGGGTCCAGAAAGGCTGCAAGAAGTAAATTCATATCTCATTAGAAAAAATGGAGAAAATGATTCGTCCGTTTGCTATGCCAGCAGAAGATTTTCCTCTGCCGTCAACACCTGCAGGATTCTCCGGCTATTTCTCAAAAAGTGTGCTTGAGCGTCTGGTAAATCTTTGGCCTTTCCATAAGCATGCCAATTCTAATGGGAAGTAGGTGACTGCAATATATTTTTGTTTACTCGGTATTCAGTTAAAATTTTGACCATCCAAAGTGAGCTTTGGGCTGTTTTGGAAAAATATTGGAATTGGTAATAACGTTCATAACCAAAGAATCTTATTGGAAGTAGCCATAAGCAGACGTTTTTGTGTGTTTTACCTTTCCTTGTATTCCGTTTTATATGATAGCCAATTTTTTACAGTGCTGTAAATGAGAATAATTCATTGGGAAGCATTCATGTATCATAACTTTTGTGATGCTTATAAGATTGTTAGCTTCTGTTTGTGAGATATGAATGAGTATTGAAATGTGAAAGAAGGAACAAACTAACAGGAAGAAAATAATTTTATTTTGGTTTTTCCAAAATTCATCTCAAAAATAAAGTACAGGGTGAAACTAGCAATAAGGCTATTTATATAATTTTTGTATCCACATTGTGTCACAATTACGCTGGTATTTCTATTTTTTTGGCCAATGCAAGTAGTTTGATTTGATTTTACTTTTATTTATTATTATTTTTGTCACAATATTAAAAAGTTGGTTGCAGTTAAAAACATGTTTTATTTGGGGAAAATGCTTCCATGCGTACTAATACGTAGCTGCTTTCCCCGAAGTGATGATTTGATTTGTTTTTATTTTTCATAATTTATTTATTTAACAAAAATAAAATTAATGTTATGTAAGATGTAATTTTTATTACTAAACGTTCTAAGATGTTATAAATATTTTGCAGGTTTATCGTAGAAAATTGTGAGCCTTAAAGTTGAATAACAAAGTTTCAACCTTTTTGATAGTTGCAACATCAAAATTTTTTTATAAAATAATTTTAATTAAATTTGCAAATGGATAGAATAAAATTGGTTGCAACCTTCTATGAAAATCAGGTAATTATGTCACGTGAGAATTGTAAATTATGAGTATTTGTTCTAATCATTCTTAAAAGATTTTGAGGAAAATGAGGAAGTCGGAGACAAGGAACTATTTGTTATGATGAAAAATATTTGTAAGAATAATTTTTATAATTATAAAATGTTAAAATAATAAAAAATATTTTATTTTTTCAATGTAACATAGAGAGAATATAATAGAAAATAATATTCATTATGTAACAGAAAATAATATTCATAATTTTAAGGAGAAAATTATTTTCTTTTACTATTATAATACAACGTATTATTTGTTAATTATAGAGTGTACAAGAAAGTTCTTTATTTTATAAGTAAGATTTTATTACACAAAATATTTTCTCACAAAAACAAATGAAACTAAGATACAACTTCCCACAAAGATTATATTTACTCTTAAGTAATTTGTGTACCTTGGTATTAGTTTATGAAAATTTATATCTTTATGCATTATTTTGCAACTTTTCTACGAAATGTTATAAACAATCAAGATCACTTGTAAGTGTTTTTTAAGGAGTTATCATATCATTAAGAAGTGTTGCAAACATTTTAATGAATAGTATTACTTGCAAGGTTTTTTAGAAAAAAATTAATATATTTTGTCTTCAATTTTCATAAAAGGGCAACACAAGACATGCCCAAATTTTCATACAAATGCAACTTTTAATATTGAATTTGCATAAACTTTGATATATAGCATATACTCACCGGGTTTGTTTGCAGCAAATTTTCTGGTCTAAAGGTGGCAAATGGTAATATTATTACTGCATACTGTGACTTCTGATAAAAACAATTACAACTGTGTCAAATTTGTTGCAGGTTTTAAAATCAAATCATCGTAGAATTAATAAACAGTTGAATACAAAGACTTTTCATACCCTTAATTTTAATCGCTTTACAAGCAAACATGTTACATAATTATTACATATTGTTTTTTAACACTTGTTTTGCATGTATTAGTTGATGACTCCATACCCTCTATCAATGGAGTAGTTGCCGACACTGTCTGTCATTCGTCATTGTTCTTTTACGGAGAGTCGAAAACCACCTGCAAAGTTATCACCTTTCCCATAAAAAACCCATTTCTCTAACTGATTGAAGCAAATATGAATGTTGTGCACCTGTGAATCGACCTTCTTCTAGCCCTTTTGACCATTTTGTACGAGTTAATGAACCCTCAAAGGAAGAACTTTTCAGATATTTTTACTCTTGGTCCCTCGACCATCCTGTGTCAAGATAAAAATTTGAAGACAAGTCATTAGAGACATGCCTAAGAGTAACTGGTTGGTAGCTCTTCTAATCGTACTTTGTGATGCATATTATCAATTCTTAATCAACATGCTAGTTTTCAAAAAATTTAAGCCATACTAGAATAGATAGTAAAACAAAATAAATTTCGATCGTTCATACAAAGAAATCTAAGCACAACATGTTTGTAAGTAAACATGAGTATATAGTAGAAGTATCTGCGTGTATTGAGCATCAAAGAATGCCCCAAAAAATAGTCTCTAGTATATATTAAGAACGGACTTTCTAAATAGGGAGAAAGACAACTTTGTTTTATTAACATATACATTATTACATAATTTTGAGTATAGAGATGAGTGTCAAAGCCACCATACTCTTATCCTTATAGCCTTTGCCACAATGCCCACTTGGGTTACCAAACATGTCTTCTTTTAAAAAGTATTCTAAGCCAAAACCTTAATGACATAAGTAAACATACTCTTTCTAAGTTAACATAAGGACTTTTCTCTTAACCTGGGAGGGCTCTAATGTACAATCTCATATGGATACAAAGATAAAAATGCAAGGATTGTAATCGAGTACTTTTTTAATCGCATTGGACAAACAAGCTATAGTAAAAAGATACAAATGCCCCCCTAATAGGAAAATAATACACAAGTATATTTTATCCCAAATTCGCACCATAAGACCTTCTCCTCATGCTTAATTTTTTTGCCAAATTTCATCCAAAATCAAGCATGTTTGCCTACCGAATTGGTTTATAAGGCCAATTTATGGCATTCTCCCCCCTTCAAATATTAATACCCTCATTGGCACCTCAATCTGGCACAGCTTCTATGAAGGTTTTCTCCTATCAAGGCTGCCTTCTCAAATCTTCATGTGAGTTTTTAGTTTGTTGCACTTGAGTTTCTCTTTTGACCCCTCTATGTTTATCTTTTTGAGCTAACATCATTCAAGAGGTTTTGGTAAATGGCACCCTTGACTCGACATAGCTTTTAGAATAGTTAGTAGTATGTTGCATCTTAGCACCTCAATTGATTTCTTATTGGCTTTGCCTCCTTGAACTCGTACCATTGCACATTTGCTTCTCTCATAACCTTTGGGTAATTGCCTCTACAACTTTGATGAGTTAAGTGATGCTTCCTCCGCATATTTTGTGATCTATCTCTATGACTTCTACTTTGTTGTCCCGACACATACTCATGTGCGACTATTCCACAGCTTCATGGTTTGTCACCTCTACAACTTCTCTTGTCCCAATGTCTTTGTAGCATCTAGGTTGTCACATCTGTAACTTGTGTTTGCCCACTATCTTTATAGTTTGCAAGCATACTGCCTCAACATAGCTTTCGACTTGCTACCTTTGTAGCTTAAATGCGTGTTACCTTTGTAGCTTATGGGACTGCTTAATATTTTTGGAGAGCCTACTATCAGAGATGTCCTACAACTAATGTCCTAGACCACCAATGTAAGATAGACACGAGTCTCATGCTTTACTTTCGTAAAAGTCTCGTAACTTGCTGACAAGTAACATGGCTTGCTTGCATGGGTTTAATCAATCTGTTACACTTTGTTACACGACTTCCATACTCGATTGGATCCTCAGACCCTTTCTAAATTAACAGCCTCATAGTATGTCGACCATCACAACTTTTTCAGAGTTAATGCTATCTAGTATCTTGGTTCTTATAACTCTTCTTAGGTTTACACTCTATAGTGTTATCTCTTCAAAGTTAGTACTTGCTCATCTCTCATAACCGTCATAGCCACTCGCTAGTATCTTGGCCCTCTTAGCCACTTTTTTGATGATCAGTGCTCTCTTTCTCGATAACTCTCAAGCAACATCCTTCGATGTTTAGGCGCTTGTAGCCTAGTTTGAGCTCATCCTTCTAATGACTTTTTCTTCAAGTGCATCCTCCTAATGACTCCCTTAATGGCTTAATAGGGGTTGAGCATAAAGTATTCCTCCACTCTAACTTAAGCTTCACTTTACTTATGCATAAGCAACTATAAATCCCATGGTTGTTATCACAAAGTTTATTTTACAATTATGTAGTGCTAGCTTGCTATGCCTCGAGTTATTGTCGCTACTATGCTACACGACTATGTAGCTTTAGCTTACTAAATTGTATATCATTGTTATTTACCGTGTGACTATGATATGGTAGCTCCTTTAACTTTTTGTCTCAAATCTTGTGGACAAATGTTGTAGCTCGCTCATTATATTCACACAATTATTATACAAAACCAATCCCTAATAGGCCAATTATGTCTTCTTCGAGTTTACTCTTTCAATTCATGCCTTTTGACATAATTTTAGACTCCTCTAAATAAGATTTGTCTATCAACACATCTCCTCAAATGTGTCACCCTGTAGAATGTGTCAACTGTTTGTTATGGTCATGCTTTTTTACATGACTATGGCTTCATCCTTATTGTTTTGTCGATAACTCATATGTTCCTCATAAACATGGCCAACCCATCTTGGTAAGATAAGATTTCTCCCAAAGCTTTTTCCTGCTAGATAAGCCTTCACTCACCCTTTCAAATGATTTTGCATGGTTCAAATGCTACTATAAATGAGCATAATCAATGTCTCATACTATACAACAAGCCTATCAACTTTTGCACACACTTGCACCAATTATGTTCTTTCAAAAGCAATATCTCACACACTAGCCCCTAAGTCGCTCTAACCTCTTGTTATGCTCACAGTTAAGTCATTAGCAGCATCTTTTTGCTATTACAACAAGTATCAGCTTCACTCACAAGCCTTACATACTTTTGACAAGCCACATCTACTCTAAATATGGTTGTTCAATTTGCTCTCTAGCACAACCAAACTCTGATTCCAACTGTCACAGGCCTGAGGCTATTCTAGTTGTATCATGCGGCGCATGCTGCTAACTCTTGGTCAACAAGCCATCCTTCCAATAACTCAAGCCACCCTTAGATAAATAACAAGATAAAATAGATTTTGATCAACCATACAAAGAAATCATATGTGCAACATGACCGTAGAAAAACATAAACATTTAGTTGAAGGATCCACACATATCAAGCCTTAAAGAAGCCTCTTATAAGTACCTTTACTGTACCTCAAGAATGGACATTTTGAATAAGAAGAGGGATAACTTTATTTTATTAATATATAACTTATTACATAGTTTTGAATGTGTAGAGAGAGTTTTTAAGTCACTACATTCTGATCCCTACGTATGCCACAGTGCCCACTCGAGTTACTGAACATGCCTCGTAAGGTTCTAAGCTAAATCCTTAATAATATAAATAGACATATTTTTTTCAAGTTGACATAAGGGTTTTTTTCTTAGCTTAGAAGAGTTTTAATATGTCATCTTATATCGATGCAAAGATAAAAATATAAGGATTATAACCATATACTTTTCTACTCATACTAAATAAATAATTTATGTTAAAAAGATACAAATATCCCTAAAATAGAAAAAAATAATATACAAATATATTTGTTCTCAAATTTGCACAAGGCATCTTTTTCATGTTTGATTTTCTCGTTAAGTTTCATTTAAAATCAAACATTTTTGTATATTGAATTGATTCACAAGGTAAACTTATAATACTAAATCATGTCCACTCATACAAGCAAAAGGATTGAATAGTCTCTTGGAGGGGAGTTCTACTTATTGTGTAAACTAATATAAATAGTAATTTTTTTATGTACCTAAATCATTGAATATCCAATCGTATAGGGTGTTTTTGTAGCCCAAATGGAAGCCGACAATGGTTGGAAGCTAAACTAAACTACCTTAACCCGATAATGGCAAATTGATTGAAATGTTGGTGGTTGATACCATTTCTTTCATTTCAGTGTTCCATGATAAGAAAAAGACTAAGAAGAATCATTCTATTTTTTAAAACGGACAAATGAATAAAGCTATTTGAGAAAGTTAGCTACAACTGCTGGCATTTTCTTACGTGAACGTATTTGTTTTATTTTTCACAATTTTCCTATGCAGGCATATACTTACTATTTAAAAAAAATGTCCTTCCGTGCACGATATGAAGAAAAAACAAAAAATACCACAAAATTTGTTGTGGATTCTTTCAAAGGTTTTATTTCATAAAGAGGTAAAAAGACATTTTATTAACTCTTGTGTAAATTATAAAGAAAATATAAATACAAACACGAGAAGGGATACAAGCCAAGTTCTCTCCAAACAAGGAAGCTCACCACAATCATCAGCAAAAAAAAAACACAAAATTACGAGCAACTTCATCCTCTACCCCGCAATTATAAAAGGCAGTGGATTTTACCATCGCAATACATACTTCTGATCTTTTGTTAAAAAAAAAAAAAAAAGAGTTATAATTTTTATGTTCAACTTTTATAAAAATTTTCAAAATTTTATTTTCTCAAAATCACTTTTTATAACTACTCATATGTTACATTTTATAGTTGTGCAACTCTCCCATCTTATTTTTAACTTTCACTTCATATTCTCTCATAAAAAAAAATTAGATTTTATTGTAGACCAGACATCCTTTATTACAGAGTGTTACATTCATTTTAGACATGGGTTTAAAATTATTGAACATTCTAACTCAAATTGGACCCTTATTCTCTAAGGTTGATGTAATAATTTTATTTAGATTTTGTTGTGTTTACTGTTGTATATAAAATTATAAAAAAAAAATAACAGAATAATATTGACCTCTTCTACAGTTTTCTTAAATTATGTTAGCCTATTTTCTAATTCTAAAATTTATGCATATCTCCTTTGAAATATAAAAAAAAAAACGTTAAACTTAAATTTAAATTTAAATTTTTTGTCTATAAAATTATGGAAGAAGGTGGTTATGAAATTCACGTATTTGAATTTTTTGTCCATAAAATTATGGAAGAAGGTAGTCATAGAATTCACATATAACAATATTGCATATTCTAAATATTTTGTGATAAAAAATGAATTTTGAGTAAATTAACTTAAATGGTTAGAATATAACTAACAAAAAAATTCATATTTTAATTTAATTTTACCATCTTATTAACTTTTACATATAACCATGGTAAATTTGAGAATTATTTAGAAAGTGTAAGCTTTGAAATTAAAGAAAATCTCTATAATTTCATTAACCTAAAAGGTAAGAATATTTTTCTAAAGAATAAATAAGGACTTAGCATTTTTCATTATCGAATAGAATTTAGAAGCAGACAACTTCACTCTAAATGCTGCTATCAATGCTGTGCATGGATACCACAAAGTCAGAAAATGCTGGCTAGATTCTAAATCAAGGAGATTTGAAAAATGAGTAAAAAGTTTACACTTCAATTTTCTAATCATTATCACAAAATTGTGAGATTGAATTTTTTTCTAATAATATTTTTTAAGTATACTATTAAACCTTCTCTAACTTCAAAACAAATTATTCAAACAACATTAATGAGTTTGTGGATTAAAAAAGTCAAGAAAAATTTTGCATCAAATACAAAAATTTGAATTTTTCTCTTTTTTTTTTCTCTAATTAAGTTTTTATCAAATTGAAGATTGATAGATATGAAATTTTTATGTGCATTAAAATTTAAAATTTTTTTATATGTAATAAAACTTACAAAAAATTTTATACATGTTCCTCTAAAAAATAACAAAAATATAATTAAAAAAATGAAAGTAAGAGAATGCAAATTCTTAATACAAATACCACTGAGGTCGCACTTGTATTATTCCTTGGGAGCCTTTTTCTTTTACAAAGGGAAAAAGATGTTAGCCATTATTTAAAAGGGTAGGCAAAAGGAGTACATGTTCCTTTATCTTTCCATCCTAATCAAATCTTTCACTTTCGACCTCAATCCCCCACTGTCCCTTTCATGCTAACAGTCTATTGGGTATTTTTGGCCCAGGTAGCTATTAATATATCTAATAGCTATTGTAGTAATAAAAAATTATTAAATTAATTAATTGTATTAAAAATATTTAATAAATTTAATCATTATATTAATTTATAAATATAAAATAATATAAGATATTTATGAGTATCAATAGATATATAAAATAAATTAATTTATTTTTATTTTTAAATTAAAATATATTAATATAATTAAAATATTTAAAATAAAAATATAATTATCTAAAATTTAATTAATCATATTTTATGATATTATATATATTTATTTTATTTATTACTTATTTTTCATTTATTTTTGAAATTAATAAATATAAGATAAGTATGCAATAATATGTAAATATTTTTATTTTTTCTCCTTTAGCTTTATAAAAAAGAATAAACAATAAAAATAATATAATATTAAAAGAATATCCATACAATTGAGAAAAAATAGTATACAAATAGTCAATTAATAAAAAAAGAGATAAATTGAGAAAAAATGAAAAAAAAAACCTCTTTTAAAAAACTATACACTATTGTATGAAACTTTTTAAAATATAGTTTTTTTTTTCTCAACAAATCAATTCACTAGACATCTTTAAAATGAAAAAAAAAGAATTATTCCACCTGTTAAAAAAATAAATAAAAACTACCTTTTTTTTTCCAGTGCGCCAAGTTAGAGTAGTTGTTCTATCTATGACTCAACTATAACCCATCTTATGTGATAAATAAAAGTTAGTTCTTTATTTTTGTAATTTTAACATTACAAAATATTAAAAAAATAAATTTCTAATATATACATATTGATCTCTTAAAATTAATAAAGACATAATAAATTTATAATTAATTTTCATTAAAAAAGTAATAATACATATTATAATTATAGTATTTAAGATTGTGTGCAAGGTATAGTCTTAGTCACTGCATATGTCAGTCCACTCAGGATTCCATTTTCAATACTCACAATTACAGTGAGAAGGATACGCTGAACTCTTGCCTTCCGAAGAGCACTAATTAATAATTCCTGGAAATTGCGTTCGCTTTTTCTCAAGTGCCTTTGGAGTTGGCCAAATGTTCAAAGGTTGGAAGGTTAAACAGAATATTAAACAGCACCTCGAATAAAATTCTTCGGGAAATGATGGTTATAATAATAAATGTAAATTTTATATGTATGGCTGAATTGATAAATTCGTAATTGTATTTATGTATTTTTATATGCATGCTAAATCAAATAAAAAAAGAATTTGTGTTAAAATATAATAAAAATTGTATATTTTTCTTTTAATGAAGTGAGTACAAATGAGTTTTTCTATTATTTATACAAGTAAGGACAGAAATAAATTAGGTTCGACTAAATTTACTTTAAATATGTCAAATTTCTTTTTATAAAATATTAATTTGAGTCTGACCTATTAATTCATATAAAATCAAATTTTAGGTTGGACTTGACCGATCAAAAAAGTATGACATGACCTATTAATTTATTTAAAAATTTATTTATATAAATAGATTTTTAAATAAATCAATAAGTCAATATCTTTAAGGTTTAAAACAAAGTCACAGCATAGTTAGATCTATATATATATATATATATATTAAAATATTATTTATATTATATATGTATATATTATAATATATAAATATATTAATTATTAAATAGATTGAAGTAATAGACCTACAAACCACGTCTAAAGAAGATGAACTTAAAATATTTATCTAAATTAATATATTTATTAGTTTTGATTTGATTTACTTAAATAAATAATTTAAATTAAACCAAAAGCAAGTTAGATTGTAAACCCTGGATAGACTGATCCATTTTTACCCCAATCAACGAGTAAAGATGTCAAAAAAATTCTTATATAAACCTTACTCATCAAAGATACCAGAATATATATATATATATATATATATATATATATATATATATAACAAATCCAAGTGATATGCGTATTAATAAATTTCATAAATATTGTATCAATCTTTCATTTTAAATCAATGATGACGAGATCCACACAAGAAATTCTGAAGCACTTATCATCATTCATCACAAGAACCAGAGGTATTCTTTCAAATGCAGTGTACAACTGGGTTTTGTGATGGTTGATAATGGATTGAGATCTTCTCTTATTGGCGAAGAAGGATTATGATTTTAAGATAGATAAATATAAAAAATTATATTAAAATGATGAATCTTGATAAAAAAAAATTATGGGTCTCAACATAAATTATCTCTAAAATAAAACAAAGAGAGAAACAAAATGATAGAACTCAAATTCCACATCATATGATGTATTAGAAGGAGAAAAACGATTTAAATAATTTAGAAAGAAAGTGAACCAGAAGTTGATGTGATAGTAATACTAAAAATATATTATTTAAGATGAAAATCACTTTTTTAACTAAATAATGAAGAGGGATAATAAATAAATATATTGAGATAAATATGCCAGACTTATTTTCTCCTGGTGTGCCTCAATAGATTATCAAATCTAACTATTTAATAATTAATACACATATAATATATATATATAGAATAAAAATAACATTTTAATACATACATTTATAATAAAAAACTTGTTATGTTACAATTTTTTTTGTATGAAAAAGTATAAAACGTATGAAATTTTTTTACAAAATAATTTTTCATAAAACTTAAACAAGATATAGTAAAGATTGTGTATCAAAGCAGTACTCAAATAAACGTGTGTACTAGGATTAGAAAACTTTTATTTAGTAGTATATAATATAGAAGGGAGCAATCTACTTGTATTCCCTTCTATTCATTTCCTCTTCAATTTTCTTTCTATATTAGTGTTGACAGTAAATTTTGATTCAGTCAAAATCTAGCCAATTTAAGAAGTTTTTAGATTCAAACTGCTTTCTGGTTATTGAAGATAAAGAATAGAAGAATAGAGAGAAAGAACAGCAATAATACAGAAGGATTTTTAACGTGACTCAGCCAAAATTGGGTAGCATCGGTTCCTACGTCTATGGTAACATTTTATTAATTTAAAGAAATTTCTATAGAATTTTGGTATACAGATTCAATATGCCTTACAGTGATTTCCCTCCTCTTATTTATAAAGGCTAGGAGGGTTACAATTGTAATATCAAAATAAATGTATAAGACAGCCTAGAATACTGCAAAATGGCTTCTGCAGACTGCTGGCTGACTTCTAAATATTTGCTTTCTGCGGGTGGGCCCGAATGCTGCTTCTTGCAGACTGGTCCCACAAATCTTTGTCTAAGACAATTCCTGCTTCAGTGTACCCTTGGCGAGCTCTTTGCTAAGCATGACACTGCGTTTGTGTGCTAGGATTTAGAGTTAAGTCACTGCTAGCCTTTGATCAACGAAGACGAATCACGCGAGCTCGCGTTTGGAAATGCGAGCTCACGCATAACGAGTTGCTGGCTATGCAAGCTTGGGCTCGTTCCTTACTTGGACTGATCTGCTATTGGGCTTTTACCAACCCATTTCGTAGAACAGGGAAATTAGCCCCCAACTCTCAGCTCGCTTTGCGGACTGGGAGTTGTAGTTTCACTAGCAAAGGGCTTTATGGATCACTGTGCAATCAAAGTCTTTGATCAGCCTATCATTTCATCTATTCTAGGCCATACTTCATGCTATATGTGTCTCACTGCCACGAATGAGTTAGCCTCATTTTCTTTTAAGGCATTTAATGAAAGTAGTTAAGAGTTCTCCTAGACCCTTTGGTGAGACCTGGCCAGTCTATTTAAAGTATGAGAGGTTCTTAATCCTTCTCCATTAAGTGAACTGATGGGTGCCTTAGATAAGCCCCTCATATTTATGATGGTGTGCCTTTTTGGTGAGGCGTGTATGATTTGCTGTGTAAGAAGCCTTTACTGGCAATCATTCTTCAAAGAATTAGGAAGATTTTGTATAGATCTTAGATTATTTTCTCACAGTGATGCTGTGGGGGTTTGCTCTTCCAGCCACGTCCACTGGCTTCTTTGGAATTCTTAGTGTTGGGTGGAGAGCTGGAAAGGAGCTCAGAACCAAGGAGGGTGACCAGAAGAAGATTCAGGAGCAAAGTGCCCGCCAATCCTCCTATTGGTGCTGGTTGGAGTTCATCTCCATGAGGCCAGTCTTCTTTCCAGAATGTAATAGCCATAGGCTTCTACTATTTTGTATTTGTATTTCAACTCTTTCTAATATAAATTTACCTTGTTAAGGCTTTTAATGAATGAGATCTTTCTTCATGATTCTTACATGTTGTATAGGGTATTCTGTATATCAAAGATGCCAATAATATAAATCCCTACAAATCACAGTGAAATGAAATATTTGAATAACCAATTAGTCATGCTTCTCAGTGAGCATTGAGCTTGGACATCGGGGTACCTCAGTAGCGAGTAGTATATAAGTAGGTCACGTAAGAGCTGTACCTAGTAAGAAGTCACATGTGAGCTGTGAATGGTAAATCGCTCGAGAGCTATAAGCATTAAGTTTCTTGTAAGGATTTAATAGAATTGGCTACATGCATGTGGTGCCAAAGAGTAGGTCATACGTATGAACATGAGGTCGCATGCATGCGGTGCCCAAGAGTAGGTCCATGCATGGACTTAAGATAGCTGACTGTATGTATGTGATGCTAAAGAATAGGTCACATGCATGAGCATGAGGTCACATACATGCCATGTCGAAGAGTAGGCGTATACATGGACTTAGGATAGTTGGCTATATGCATGTGGTGCCAAAGAATAGGTCACATGCATGAGCACAAGGATGCATGTATGCGGTACCAAAGAGTAGGTCGCATGCATGGACTTAAGATAGCTGGCTACATGTATATGGTGCCGAAGAGTATATCATATGCATGAGCATAAGGTCACATGCATGCAGTACCGAAGAGTAAGTCGCATACATAGACTTAAGATAGTTACAGAAACGATAAGGGCAAGAACTTGTCATAGAATCAATATTTTGCTGACAATTCGTTCAAGGATTATCAAACAAAAGTTTGAATGGGTATCTGCCTCATTACAAGATCAATGTATGATTCTCATCGTAGGTGACTACTCTCACCTGGGATCTTGTTGAGGCTGCTGAGGCTGTTGTCCTGCAAGTCACACCACCACATAATCTTTCAAATGCCCCTTTTTGATAAAGTCTTCAATTACATCTCTGAAAGCCCAACAATTTGAAGTATTGTACCCGATTTCATTATGATAGGCACAGAATTTGCTTGAATCTTGGTGTTCAGGGGGAGTTCTGATGGGATAAGGTTTCTTGAAGTCCTCCTTATCATTTTCTGTTGCATATATCCTATTCCGAGTATCAGACAGGATGTTGTAGTGTTCATGGCATCATGAGGGCTGAGGTCACCTGATCTTGGCCTTTTTCACTGGATGTCCATTAGAGTTAGCCTCGATATTTCCATGATTGCTCTTTCTCTTACCCTGCTCGAAGCTGCTCACTTTGTCCCTTTCATTTTTTGAACCAAAGGTCTCTTCCCATCTAATTTGTTTGGTGGCTCGATTGTAAAATTTGCTCAGATCTGCCATTAGGGATTTATATATACTTTTGTACAGTTTGCCATTCTTACGAAGCCCTATTGAGATCACCATCAGGATGCTCTCATTGGACAAACTCTCCATGTTGTCGATCTTGTGCCTAAATTAGGTAACATAATCTTTCAACAACTCATGCTTGTGTTGAAAGATTGTAGCGAGATAGCAGGGGTGCAAGCTGCATTGGTTAAGAAATTTTTCCTAACATTCTTCCTAGCTGCCAATATTGTGAGCTGGGAGGTTCATGAACCAAGCTTGAGATGTATCTCTTAGTGTGGCTGGGAAGACATGACATTTGATCAAGGAATTATTTGTTTAGAGATCTATATGGACGTTGAACATATTCAGGTGGATATCGAATCGCTATTTCTATTATATAGTGGAACTATGGGAACTTTGAGCTTGTAAGAAAGAGGTTCCATCTCAACTTCCTCAGAGAAGGGGGATTGTCCTTCGAAACATCCTCGGTTATTTTGGTCTCAAGGGTGTTTTTCTAATTGCTTCACCCTCTGTAGCAACTTTTCTACCAGCGAGGACAATGGCCCAGACTGTTTACTAGAAGCCCAATGGCTTCTCCTACCTTTTTGATCGCATGAGTGACGACCTGACGTATGCTCTTGATTGGCTTTGTTCGAACTGCCAGCATGCTGTTACCGATGAATGTTTCCGGGTATAGCAATTTCAACCTACCTTTGCACACCTTTGGCTTGTGCTTATGCTAGCACTATGACTGCTTTAGTCAACTCTCTCATCATATTTTTCAGTCTCTTCTAGCACTGATGCTAGGTTTGTACTCCATGGATGCCATTAATAATAGTAGTAGGTTGAAAAGAGCTAGCTGGGGATAAGCCAGTAACAACACCTATAATAGGAGCGATGGAGGAGTTTATTATAGATACATAACCTTCCAGCTGGTTAACTAATGCATTTGAAGCTCTGGTGGTTCTTCCTCTAGTAATTGAAACTACATAGGGAATCAGCCCGGAAATGGAATATCAACCAGAAGACAATTGAGTCCCCACAGATGACACCAAAATATTGATGGTAGATTTTGGTTCAGTCAAAATCCAGCCAACTTGAGAAGTTCTTTTGGACTTAAACTATTTTTCTGGTTATTGAAGATAAAGAATGGAAGACTGGAGAGGAAGAACAACAACAACACAGAAGGATTTTTAACATAGTTCGGCCAAAATCAGACAACACCGGTCCCTACATCCATGGTAACGTTTTATTAATGTGAAGAAATTTCTACAGAGTTTCAGTATACAGATTCAACATGCCTTATAGTGATCTCCCTCCTCTTATTTATAGAGGCTAGGGGGATTACAATTGTAATTACATAATTTGTATTTATGTTCCATCAAAATAAATGTACAAAATAACCTAGATTACTACAAAATGGCTTCTGCAAGCTGTTGGTTGACTTCTGAAGATTTGCTTTCTGCGGGTGGGCCTGACACGCTACTTCTTATAGACTGGTCCCACAAATTTTTGTCTAAAAGGATTCCTGCTTCAGGTTTACCTTTGACAAACTTTTTGCTGAGCATGACACTGTGTCCGAGTGTTGGGATCTAGAGTTGAGTCGCTGTTGGCTTTTAGTCAACGAGGATGAATTACGTGAGTTCACATTTGGCAATGCGAGCTCATGTATAAGAGTTGCTGGCTATACAAGCTTGGGCTCATTCCTTACTTAGACTAATTTGCTGCTGGGCCTTTACCAGCTCATTTCACAGTATCAGAAAATGCCCATAACAATTAGCAAAGAAACCTTTTATATTTGTTAAAAAAAAGTTGACTTATCTGATTTTTTGTGATATGAAAAAGGAAAAAGAAAGAGTGAATATAAAGAAATACCTTTTTTTATAGCATGGCTTAATATAATAACATTCTTTTTTTGGATTGTAATACATTTTGTAGCCCTAATGGGGGTGAGAATAGAGTCCAAGATGGGATAACATTTTTTTTTTTTGGCTATTGCTTATTTTAGCACTTTTAACTTTTTATTTTTCTTTGACAAAAAGAAATGCTTAATTTTTCCACTGGAATCAGTTAACCTTTGACCCTTGATGGCAATTCTGGAGATTTCAAAGTTGGAATCCTCATACAGTATTGTTTTTTAATTTTTTATTTTTACAAGCCACTAAGATATAGATGCACTCTCACAAATCTAACCTAAACGACAGAAGAAAAAAAGTTTTAAATTCTCTATAAAATTATCAATACATTATCAAGAGCACAGTTATAACCCTGGTATAGTTATGTTGGTTCAATTATTAGATAATTTTTTAAGATTAATGATATATATATATATATATATCAGTGCTAATTTAATTTGTTAAATAAATTATTGCAATAGAATAATATAAAAAGGGACTGATTAACTCAATTCCAGGTGCATTTAGGTGAAACTATATGCAACCCTCCTGAAATCATGCCATGCTTAGAAGTGGTTTTACTGGTTAACTTCCAAGTTTATTGTTCCAATGGGTTTTATATATTCAAAATTTGTAGCAATATAGCTTCTTAAACTTTGTGATCTATAAAATATAGTTATTGTCTTTCTTTACGTCTAATCTCTTCTAACTTTTTTTTTTTATAGTTGGCATTTCAAACCTTCGTAGAAGAGCCACATGTATATTGAAGTGATAATAATAGTGATATTTTATAGAGAATTTGTAATAAAAATTATGAAAAATTGTTTATGCAATTGAATAGAAAATTTAGTTACATACAATTAAAAAATATATTTACAATATTATTAAAATATGAAATTACATCGAATACCATTATGAAATGTAAATATATATTCTTTAAATTATCATACTTATAATTTGAGATATATTCTGAATTATAATTTAAAATTATATTAATTAAATTAAATAATATAATTTTTTGTTTTTAATTAACTAGTCTAGCTCGCGAGGTTAATGAAGTCTCCTCCACGTGATTGTGGAAAAATAATTATTAATTGAATTAAAATAATAACTCTTCAAGTAGCATTTGGCTTCCCAATTGACTTTCGTACTCCTTGTCGTCTACTTTTGGGATCCTAAGAAAGAGACCGGAGAGTTAAAACTACAGTCGCTCGAATCCCCAAATAAACCAAATCAAATGACGTGCTATCGATTTGCCTATTAAGTAAATAAAAAGTAATGTTTTTACATTTGCGTCCCCTGACTTTTTTTTTTTTCCTCCATTGTTCTAAGAATTAGGATGCGATTGTGAAAACTTATCTACAGCTTATATTTAAGTTTATCTTATAATATAAGCACTTTAGATAAAAAATTTAAATGTTTGTTTAAACTTATGAAAATAACTTATAATCCTTCAATAAGTCCATTTAAACTTATTTCAATAAGTTTTATGGAGAAGCTTATAAAAAAAAGCTTATTACAACTTATAGGCATAAGTATTTAATTAAGCTGTTTTCCCAAACAGGCCCTAGTATAATAAGACGACTATAAATGCATTGCATTTGATAAAAAGCAAAAAAAATATCTTGCATGAAAATAACATATTTTGCCTAGAATTTTTGTTATACAAACAATATTGTTGCATATTGTGCTCATATTTTTCTTAAGAGAATAATTTTTTTATCTCTTTTCTTTCAATCCAAAAAAAATAAAAATCTTAAATAGTTCATGCAGCAAAAATAGGATGAGACTTTGAGTGGTTTGATTGTATTTTTACATGAATCAAAGGGAAATTTCATATGCATCAAAGTGTGGAAATTGTTGCAAACATATTATATCTATTTGGATAGTGAAAAAAAAAAATCTTGACGATATCAGTGTTAAATTACCCATATGCTGTCATATAAATAGAGAAACATACACCAACCCTATGATTATTCATGCATATAGTACTGTTAGGTAGGAGTTTAGGTGTGTACTTATTAAGAAACTAACATGCTTTAACCCATAAAACTACAAAAGAGGTGTAACTTAAAATCAATTGTTGGCTAACAAAATAGTGATAAATTTGAGAACTTAATAGGAAAGATTGCTTAGAAAAGAAGGGCAACTTATTCAAAAGAAAAAGGAAGAAAAAAAATTCTTTGTACTATATTCAAACTTAACCAACTCTTCACCTAAATTTCCACAAGTTTGTAATTTAAAAGTAAATGGCTTTTCATAGCATTGCATATACTTATTGTAATATTGAGATTTTTTTCCTTTTATTTTTTTGATAAATTAAAAAATTACTTTCTTAATTTAAGATATACTCAATTATAATATCAAAATAATTAATTTATCAAAATATAATAGAAAGTAATATTTAAATTTTAATTCTATAATATTGCTAAAAGTATTTCTCAAGATTCACGAGGTACAATGAAGTAATTAAGTTTGAATTCAATGAGCTCTTTTTTGTAGCCCTCTTGAAATTTCAAAGTAGTTTGCTTTTCTTTATTAGATATTAAATGTTCATCCAGTAGAAATGAAATTTGTACCATCTCAATATTTAGAAAAGAACAAGGGAAAGAAAATGAAATGGCCAAATGGGACATTTGGTGTCTACCAACCACCTAATCTTCTTTGGTACAATCTCAACCACTTCTTAATCTCTATTCTTAATTTAAATTTAATGAAAGGGCAGTTTTGACTTTTCATATATACCTGGAGTGCCCCTAACAACATGTTGAATAAAAGTTAAGGATGTGAGTAACACATGCGTATATGAGCAAAGAAAGAAAGTTTGCCGAATAAGTATAAAAAAATACGTGCTTTGGATGTTGACGTTTGCACCACTCCGTTTGGAAAGTGACACCCCCTGTTCCATACGTGTCTTCCCCGTGGATAAAGGAGGAATTAGCATCTCACTCAACAATATATTTTTTTTAAATCACCTAGAGAGTCCAATTCAATTTAATTATACTCTTTTGATGGCAAAAAAAAAAAAAAAAGAGTAGAAGTCTCACGTCAATAAAAATGGATGACCTTATACTTTATAAGATAAGAGTTCACCCCTCCTAAGTGAGGCACCTTTTAGAGAAGAAGGACAATGACCTTCGTTCTAGAGGACAAAATCGTGCGGACATATCTAATACACCTAACCGTTAAGCTCAAAATAGACAATACCTCACACGAGATAAGATTCATTCCGACTATTATCATTTGGCACGTTCGATAGGATTCCTAAGTCTCATCACACACAAGTCCACCCGACTTAATGAGCTTATGTTGATGGTAAAAAGAGGGAAAAGAATAGAAGTCCTACATTGATAAGAAGTCGAGGGTCATCTTGTGCCTTATAAGATGGAAGTCTGCCATAAGTAAGGCTCCTTTTGGAGAGAAGGAGGACAATGACCCTTGCTCAAAGGGATAAAACTGTACACGCACACCTGACACACCTAATCACTAAGTCCAGAGCGGATAATACCTCACATGGGATAAAACTCGTTCCGACGATCATTATACTCTCATCCTTTTACTTTACAAATATGTATTTATTTTTATTTTAAATTTATATTAATCTCTTTAATCATAAAAAGATAGAAAATAAATATATTTTCAAAATAAAAATTGTAGATGTAATTAAATTAGACGGTGAATATATTGTACTATTTTTGGCCAGGTTTTATGATTGTTTTTCCAAGTAATGTTAAGTGACATGTTTTCTAAAAGGTATATTTATGGGTTGCTCTACATTTACGAGAGAAAGTAGAACTACATATTTTGCAAGAATTACAATTTTTTTTTAATTTCCATAATCTTATTCGAACTTTTGTTTTATTTTTTGTGTTACAGTTTTTTTTTTTTTGGTAGATAGTCGTGTTACAGATTTGGTTAGTTGAGCTATAATTTTCTTCATTTTATTATACAAAAAATTATTACACCTGATTTTTTTAAAAAAATACAAGTTGTTGTATGAAATGTATATAAAATTTTTGAGTTAATTTTCCTCAAATTCTCAAAAACAATATTGTGATATTCAAGAGTAAGTGTGGAGGAGGGGTGACAATTTAGGTTGATGTGTCAAATTTATTTCATATCAAAAAGTAATAATAATTCAAATAAGTTTAATAAAAAAATTTACTCTAAATTCGATTTGAATAATAATTATATCATATTGAATCAACTTGTTTATAAAGTGAGTTGAATACGATAGAAGTTATTTAATAACTTCAATTAATAAAAATTATATTATAAATTAGTTATGTGAGTTATATCAACCATTATAATCTATTTATTAAATTCAATTGCTTATTATATTTCATTAAAAATATTTTAATTATTTTTTTATAACAATAAGAGTGATAAATCACTTAACACATATGTGCACAATATTTAAGGCTTAGACCCTAGTCAATAAATGGAAAAAACCCTAAAGGCAACGCCGTATGTCACTGTACCACTAAGATTGCTAACTAAATATTTTAGCCATTGATTGAATAGTGTATTGAGTTTTTTATTTCCATTTTATTAATGCTTTCATTTTTTGTTAATATATAATTATTTATAATTAGAAAAATATAAAATAATCCATTTTTAATTTTGAAGTGGTTTGATTTTATCCTCACAACTTACCTTAAACTATATAAAATTTTGGAATTAATACTCATCATTCACTTAATTAATAATTTTATTTAATCAAGTACCTTTTGCATAAACTTTTTAAATATGCATCATAATAACATTGAATGTTGGTTTATTACGTTATTTTTGACACATAATTTCTACGTATATGATTAATAAATTTAAATCAAATATATAAAATTTTAATTAAAAATAAAATTAAGTTTTAAATTATGTATAAAAAATGATATGTTAAAACAATATACAATAATGATGTGATTCTTGTTTAAAAAAGTACACTTAATTAAATAAAACGATTTGTTAAATGGATGATAGGCATTATGTGAAACTCCTTATGAAATAATATTTCTGATTATTTATGAGTTTTGGTAATGATATATTTCTGATTATTTTATCTTTGATTATTTTGCATAAGTTAAATGCCTTTGTGATCATGTTAAAAGTGTTACCATAATACTTTGACTATTATATTAATGTTTTGCCATTAACAGTTTTAATATGTTCAACTAGCATATAACTTGTTCTTCAAATAAAATTTAAAAACTAGTTAGAAAGAGTAAGTTACTCTTTGCAGATTGTGATAGTGACATTTCATTGCAACAACTATATAACGACTATATTTTTTAATTTCTCTAGTACACTGACATGTTTTAGAGGTTTTGCAATCTATTTTTGTAGCTTTACAATTGGATTAGATGTTAGAATGTTAGAAAGAGCAAAATGTGCCTAGAAAGAGTAAACAAAAGTTGTCAAAATTGCTTCTTGCGACTAGACAATACATGGTTAGCCTTATGACAAATGTAACCTAGAGCTACAAACTTTTTTTTTATTCTTTTTATGCTATTCTTTAGAGGAGTAGACCCAAAAGATATTTCTATTTTACCATCAAACTTCTATACATCATTGTATCTTCTCTACCATACTTTTTTATTTTCATGCTCTTTTACTTGCTATTTCTGAAGCATATTTGCTTGTTCCGAACTAAGGTTTTATGAAACTTGCTCTTTGCTAATTGCAATTTGCTATTTTCATAAAATCAACTAGAAAAAATTTTAAAGGCTTGAATTTATTTTTAAACACCAATTTATCCCTCTTGATGTATTAACACTATCATATTTATTCTAAAATTTTTATAGTTCAAGGCTTTAATTCTAAATTTTTAAAATTGTGGGGGGAAAATTCAACCATTCCAAAGTTAATGGTTTTTTTTTTCATTTCCCTTTATATTTGGTTATTAACTATCTCTCAAATGATAATTTTAAAATTTTAATATAAATTCTTAAATGGGTTGGTGGTTAAACTCATTTAATTTTGAACCAATTCTAACTCAACCCATTTGTTATTTATATGAAATAGGTTCACCCATTTACAACCTGAATCCATATAAAACTTGACCCAAATCTATGTAAAGCATATCATGTCAAAAATTGACACTCATTGTGTGTAGGCAAGGCCCTATAATCATACATTGAAAGCATTATTTGTAACTAAAATCCATGCATGAACTCGTTGGGCCTCACAATAAGGTTGGTGTAAACTAGCCTCTATAAAACCTTCCCCTCCCCTCCCTTCCTAGCATGCTTAAAACACATATAATGGTGATTAAGGAACATATTCCATGTTTTTGTTATCATGTTGTAAACCAATTGGAAAAATATTTTTACGTTGTCTACTAAAGTGCACAATGATTTTGAACACTAAAGATATATTACTTTTTGTGTATTAAGTTGTTGGTCGTAAGAATGTTCATTTGTTCAGTTGGTCATAACATTCATCACTAATTCCATGATAACACTAGGGTGTCTAAGTTGATTATGTGTGGGGATAATTGTCCCTTATAAGGTTTTCAGGGCATGATCTTGGTCAAGCATGTCAAAATGTTTGGAAATCACCTATAACGCTTGACAAAAGAATTGAGATGGGTGGATCTCCATGAGACATGTGGCTAGACTAAAGGCACCTACAGGGATGCTTGGAAGGTGTGGTGGGTAGAATTATCTTTGTTGGGTCACACATGTTACTAAGGCTTCCATTTGTTTAATTTGATAATGATGTAGAAAACAGAGCTTTTTGACCAAAATGCCTCACTTTAAAAATCAAAATCTCATATTACTCCATTTTCTAGAAAAACAAAGAAGAAAAAATTACTTTTATTGGTTGTGCGCTGACTTCATCATGTTTAGAGGCTCTATTAATCATTAGTGACAATGCCCTTCTATTGACTGAGGTTAGTGCACAGCCAACAAAATTTTTTTTCCCCTTATTTTCTCAAAAGTAAGGCAATTTAGGATTTTAATTTTAAAAGTGAGGCATTTTTATATAAAAAAAAAACTTTAAGACAAGACTTGTAAAATTGCATTATAAGAAAATAAAGTTAATAGGCATTATTTTTTTCTTTAACATCAAATTTGTAATTATTGTTCTTAGTAAAATGAATCAAGAATGACCATGCATGTGTCTGTGGTGACTTCAATTACAACTTTCAATTGCAACCTAACCTCATCGATGATGTGATTAAGGTCAATCCAACCTATTTAATTGTCGTCTATCCCCATAATTAACCATACACATCTCCATTTCTTGTTTCACATTCCTCGAGTGGATCCTAATGCTTCAAAAGAATTTTAAATTGTTTTCGATGGCAAAAATCCTGAGATACTTAGTTAAGTGTAAAGTGCAGATTAAAAGATTTCAAAAGGACAAAGTACAAAACTTTTCCTACATGGTAGAAAGCTAAAGTTGCCTGAATCATGTATTGTTTGAAAAATCTTGCTAATGGTGCCACATCCTTTCACCTTTCAACCAGGGGTAGAAGGCAAAGCAAATTGGGTTTAGAGCTAAAGGATTTATGCGTGTAGTTGCTGACATGACATGTGAACCCATAACAAACCTTGAGCCTAACCTAACAAGCAATGAATCTATGGAGCTATCATTAATTTTATATCTACTTGCACTTTTGAGTTTACCTTAGACTGAGTTAGTTGTTTGTGATGTTGTAGTTTGGCATGTAATTAAGAACTTATTTACCTTACCTATGTTCTTGTGTATATGATGATGGCTTATGGTTTCATTGCTTTTTTTTACCATCTATCTCAATAATACTTACTCTTTGTCATAATTATGTAATTAGACATTAAGAAGACAATTATTACATCATAAAAAAAAAGGATAAATAACATAACAAAAACATCAAAGGAAAACATAAATTACATATAAGTGACATGAACACATAATTAAATGGAAAAAATACACATAAATCAGTTGACTTTCATAGTAACTTGGTTTGGGCAATGGCAATAGTTATAGCCAATTTTCCTACAAAGACCACATCTCAAAAACTATCCTAATGACTCCACCTAACTTATCTCATTGTATATGCAATGTGACATTAGACAACCATTTTTTTTATGCTTTGACAAGTTAGCCAACAAGGTGGATCCTTAGACATCAAACTGGTATTTTTTAGAACCAATCAAAGCAAAGTTGGTGTTGTGCACCTCAGAAATGGTTTCCTACATGCACACATCATCCACATGGTGTAGTCATGCATTGTTGATTTACATGACATGAGAACGTGGTAGCTTAAGCGACTGAAGCTAACCACAATTGAGTCATTATACAATAATGTTCATTTTTACCTTACATACACGAAAACTAAAAAAGTGTTAGGTCTTTTCTACCTTGAACATCATGTTATTCTTGTTGAACGTCTTGACTACATGAATGATAGCTACTTTCCAATTCTCTGCAATCATATATTGAAATGTAGTGCAAAAAATCTAGTTTGCAACCAATTATGTGTCTACCTTTTGCTCTCATTCAACAAAGTAACTTGCAAGGTGGTACATCATGGTTTGCATGAGAGACATAATTGGTATGCTCAAGCTTTCCTTGAAGATGTCTTTGATGCTCTTTGCAAGGTTTGTTATCATATGTCCATATTTAATGCCTTTGCCATATACACAAGTCCATTTCTCCAACGAAATTTGTCTAATCTACCAATATTGCATATTGTTTGTTGTAGGGTCTACTATCTCCATGCATTACATGACTTGCTCGAATGATGGGTGATAAAATATGCAAACTGTAAGGCAACACTAAAACATAAATAGTAACACCGATAACATTATTGACCATTATGTAAATGTTCCATACTTGTAATATGTACTATGTTATTCAATGTCATGCTTTTGTGCATTGTTAAAGTTGCTAGAGATGTGTCACATATAGTGGACATGTGAAAATCAAGTTATGGGTTCTTCGTGACCTTCATTATGTTTCCTCCTTGAATAGAGATGAAGTAGATACCTTGTTAGTGACAAACATAAGGACAGAAGTTGTACAAGAAGAACTCACATGCCTCTTTCAACTTCTCTTCCATGATTATGGACATCAGTAGCCCCAGGGCATTGTCACTGTACTGAGTCAATGTGATTAACAACTTGTGCTTGTACTTACTATGCATTCATCTCGTCCATTTGCACAAAGGACTTATTGTGCTTATAGGCATCTATGTAGGGTTTGAATGGCTAGAACACTTGATAAAGCACTTTATGTATGCTAATGGAAACCTTGAGCTTGTACTATCATTGTACGATTATCTTTAGGTTGAACAAGCACATGGTTGCCATCCTATTTGGAAGCATGTCATAAGAATGCTCCAATTTTCTTAATTGCCTTTACATTGAACAAATTTAATTAATACTTTATTGGATTTGAGAAGATCTCATTTCTTTTTATGGAGAAAGGGCTCTATTGTTCTCTAATTCTTCATCTAAGATCCCACCTATATTGTATAATTGATACTAATAAAAGAGAAAAAGTTTTTCCTCTACTTTTCATGCCTTTGTGCATATCACCATTATAGTGAATCAACACTTATAATTCATAACTCATTTTTCAAATGAAAAAGCAATTCTTATAGAGAAAAGAAGGAAAAGAACTAAACTTGTCCCACTTTGGAAAGTTATTTCGGATAAAAGGACGGTGGGAGCTTGTATCCAATTTATTTGGATTAGACTAGGTTGGCCTTGTCCTCGATTTATGCTTGGTTAGGCATAGATCAGCCTCACCTATAGCCCAAGTAAGGTCATTAAACATGTAAGGCTAGGCTAACCTCACTTAGCGTGGAGCAAGGTTAATCTTGTCTAACCTTGTTATGTTAGCCTAGGTTATCATAGCTATATATTTTCCTTGGTTTTGATGCTGAAAAATAATTTTAGTTTATATCACAATCTAACTACATGAGTTTAAGTATTCATTTGTTTTGCAGGATTTAAAGTTACTCAAAGTTGATAAAAAAATCTACATTAGTACTAAGTCTTTTATTTGATTTCATAGGATCTTCTGTAAGTAAATCTTAAAACAATTTGATCCAATTATGTTTTATAAAACAACTTAATTTGAGATAGCAATAATCATTTTTAAATGAGTATTTGATCAAAAGATTTTCAAATAAACTCTTCATATGTTCTTTCACAAG
>JANHAO010002317.1:0-29075 GCA_026873985.1 Saraca asoca
AAACTGCATTCACCCTTTTTCTAAAAGAAAGCAAAATAGGTCATTCATTCTTTGGGGATAAGCACTCCCTTTCACCTCTTAAGAAACATAGTAATTATCCCATATTGGGGATCTCTAGGCTTAGCAAACTTGCTCAAAAATTGTGCCATCCCTTGAAAAGGAAACGTGTCATGTCAACAATTTGAACACAAAACTAATGTAAATAACACACACACACAGAATCTTTTCCAAGATGATATAGAACCTGGTAATGGTGGGCATTTTCTTTTTTATGGCGATGGCTTAAACTCTATCCTGGCAATTATTAAATATGAGATTGGGCAAAAGAGATGAAAATTAAAGGGATATGATACGAAAAGCTTTCCATTCAAAATACAGGGATAATGAGTCTACAATTAGAATGAATAAATCGATTCCATAATACATAAGTTAGAGCCTTTTCCATTCATTTAGAATTCACTAATGCACTAATTAGCCAAAAAAAAAAAAAAAAGTAAGCCCAAAAATATTATACTTGAAAGAAATTCTAGCTTATCTATAGTTCCCAAAGACCATTAAACCAAATTTTTTCACGTGTGTTGTATTTTTTTTTTAATCTATACAGACTCCATGAGATACTTTAAATTGATAAGTATCTGACTAATAAATAAGCTATCTAAATAAATAGCCATTTAAATTTTTAACTAAACTCCAACCAACTGTTTTGATAGAAGAAAAGTTTAAACTAGGAAATCTGTTTATTTGGAATCTTCCATCAAAGAGAATTAAGACTCATCATGGTTCAAGAACTCAATTGGTCTAATGGTATGACAACACTTAGAACTAAAGGCCCTGGCGTGTATTATCAAATTCAAATTTACAAGGTAGTAATGATAAATTTCAAGTGAAATAGCAGAGAAAAAGCTATCTTTGAAAGTAAACATCTCTGCAAAGTAAAGAACAATAATACTATTTTAATTATTATAAAATGTTAGTGATTATCCAGACTCTCCTAAGACCATTAAACTTAATTTTTTCAACTTGTGTGTTGTATTTTTTTGTTATATACAAAATTGGTGTTGAACTTATTACAGGATTTGAACATAGTGTAGATAATGTATGGTATCTTTCAACTTTTTCCCTTTGTGTCGTTGTGTACGGATTAGTTTTTTCGTTTAACCCGATCTCATAGAAGTCAACATGTAGAGAAAATTTATTATACTTCTGGAATAAGGCATAGTGCTTTACTCTAGGAGGAGAGAGAAAGAAATAGGGGAGTGGATAGATCCCATATGGGTGAGACCCATTTTGCTGTGTGCCTCACTCTCCTATCTCTTTCACCTCCTTCATTCCCTACTATCTTTACTTTAAGCTTATTAGATTTTGTTGGTTGATGATGTTTTAAGCATTTGGTATACCTATTCACTTTAACGAGGGAATATATGATCTTACTTATTCTACCATTATATGTCACCAACCAAGAAATAAATAGTTAAAGTCTTTTATATGTATGTGAATTCTTGAACAATTGTTGTGTGAGCTACTCATAATGACCCATATATTCATAAGCTCATGAAGATAAATTTGTCATATCTATTTTTTTTCAATAATCATCCCCATACTTATTGCATCATTTGGAAAACGAATTATGTTGTGAGCAATAATTTAAAGTAAATTGCACTTATGTAGATTTTTTATATATGGTTGTTATTCTGAATAAAATTTTACACAACGGAAAAAATTAACTAAAACTAGAAATGATTTCAAAAAATCCTATTGTTAGGACTTGAAATGATTTACAAGAAAGACCCAGAAGAACTTGCGAGCTACAATCTATTTTTAATCATAAAGGGAATAGATATAAATAGAAATCCTTACTTATTGTAGGAGGAGAGTGTTCTCAATCCAAACACATTGGTGAATCCTTTTGTACAAGTAGGTTCCTAGTTGAGCAACTCAATACCATATAAAAATTACTATCTATAGAATAAAATATACAACTTAAAGACCAAAAAAATTAAATTTGGATCTAAAATTGAGATCTTTACCTCAAAACTTAATCCTAACATTAAGGATCATGAAATAAGCCTTTGTTACCATTTTTTGAACTTATGAGAGCTCTTTATCTATCAAAATGGTTTCTGCTTATATTCTAGGATTTGCAAAATTTATATTTGGTTTAAACCTGACTAGTCAATCAGCCTTTAGTGATTATTGACCACAAGGACCAATTGATCAATTATTGTAAACAGGTCAGCTAAATGATGAATCGTC
The DNA here is from genome assembly GCA_026873985.1 of Saraca asoca. Classification (NCBI taxonomy): domain Eukaryota; kingdom Viridiplantae; phylum Streptophyta; class Magnoliopsida; order Fabales; family Fabaceae; genus Saraca; species Saraca asoca. The sequence goes on from JANHAO010002317.1 coordinate 2,254, forward strand.
CCAAAATCTTCATGCTCTCTTCATTTATCCTAGCTACCTATCTAACCCCGTTGCCCTAGTTCCTTACTATGGTTCTTTAAACTATTTGGGGTGTTGCATCCCTATGGTATTCCATTCATGTACCTTATGGATAGGAGTACCACTAGATGGACACTTTAAGATCCAGTCCAACTTCTTAGTGATTTATTATATGTTCACCCTCAAAACCCTACTCTTTAATGTCCATGAGTTGATACTAGCTATTTGTTATTGGCGTAAAACAACCACATCACATGATAATAAGTCTCCCTATTAGGTGGATGATTAAAATCCAACTAATGCTCAAAATCAACTAACTAACCATGCCTCTCATACTTAACCTATCACATCCCCAAAATTTAGAATGAGAGCGGCATGAATTACCAAGTAGTAATCCACAATCCCATAAGCTCTTGACTCATAAATACTTGAATAAATCTTTTTTTTTGAATAAATTCAATTTCCAAACAAATCAAATGTGCATATTTTATTTTAAAATACAAAACTCAAATCAAATAAATTATTAAAATGTAAATAAATCCTTTAGAAAGAATTCATAAAAACATTTGACATGACAGGGTCAGCCTGTCTAGTAACTAGCATTTCCTAATTCAGCATATTCACATTCTGAAAGATTGTTTCCTACCTTTACTAAGCAAGGATAGACCTTGTTTGATCAAGATTTACCTAGACTTTAGTCTCTAAAATTGTTAAACATAAGTAGGGTGAGTACAACCTGAGTATTTTTTTGAAATAAAGGTTTCTACCCTCTTTGAATTTCTAGTTATATGATCAAATTTTACACTAAATGCAAACATTTAACCAAAACCCAAAATGATTTCAAAAAATCCATTATGATACAAGGAAGTTCTGCAACAATCTGTGAGTTACAATCTAGGTTTTTATCATTAGGGAAAGAGCTAAAAGTATAAATCTCCACTCACCTCAAAAGGAGAGTTTTCTCCTTAATCCAAACACATTGGTGAATCTTTTTTATACAAATAGATCCTTAGTTGAGCAATTTAATACTACATAAAAATTATTGTTTATAGAAAAATATACAACTTAAAGACCAGAAAGAATAAATTTGGATCTAAAGTTGAGATTTTTACCTTAAAACTTAATTCTAAGGTTAAAAATCATGAAAATAAGCCTTTATTATCATTTTTCAAAATTAGGAGAGCTCTTTAGTAAACAAAATGGTTTTTATTTGTATTCTAGGAATCACAAAATTTGTATCTGGTTTGAACCAGACCAATCGACCGGCCTTTAGTGACTGGTCGTCCACATGGATTGGTTGATAAGTTACTATAAATAGGTCAATCGATTGGTGCATCATCCCAAAATCTTCATGCCCTCTTCTTCTATCTTAGCTACCTATTTAGCCCCATTGCCTTAGGTCCTTACTATAGTGCTCTAAACTACTTAGGGTGTTGCATCCCTATGGCATTCCATTCTTGTATCTTATGGATAAAAGTACCACTAAATGGGCACTTCAAGATCTAGCCCAAATTCTTAGCTACCAACTAAGTACCATTGAAATTGTTAAACATTAGAGGGGTAAATGCAACCTAAGTACTCTATGAAGTGAGGATTTCTAACCTCTTTTGGGTAGAAATTGTTTTGGTTATAAAAATAATATATATGTCTCATAACATATATATATAATTATATACTTATAAGTATACAAGCATATGCATTCCTATGTTCATTATTCTCTTGAAGGTCATCTTATTATTCTTTAAGTTATCATGCATATCATTTTCTTTCTTGTCATAATCTACCTTAATTCATCCATCATCTGCCAAGCAATGGGCAATATGGTAATTCTATACTATAGCTGCCTTAATGCATCAAGCAATGGGATCTTCAAGTGTCCACCAATCATAAGGATGATCAATGGTCACCTTACTGTAGTAAGTAGTGGGCTCTCTTGGTTAACCATTCATAATCATAGGTAATGACTACTTGAATATAGCCATGCAATGGGACCTTTAGGTCAACCAACAAGAAGATGAATAATGGTTACCTTGTTGCAACATATAGAAGGACTTTTAAATTAACCAATCATAATACTGGTACCATTTATTTAGTGGGACCTTAACTTTAACCAATCTTATTTCATTTTCACATATGATAAGCCTTACTAGCCCTACAAGGTTAGTCAAAATAACAAACACTGATACTATGTAAATCAAAAGGGAAGGAGGCAATGAGTTATATGGTCTTTAGCCATATTGTATCATGTTGAATGTAATTTATGCATTTTGTATAGTTATGCCCTCCTACCCACACTTGTCTCTTAAGTCACCAACTATTATGCCTTTATGGTGACAAATAAAATTATTAAATTCATCTTCCTAGTGCATATAGGTCTTTCCTTCCTTACCCTGTATCAGTCAGCATACACAAATTATCCTTCTAAAGGGTTTAATTTTCCTTACCTAATTTATCATTCTACCCTTGTTAGGTCTATCAGTCTCTATCCTAATCTTAGCATGTTTTATTTTGATCACTATCAAATAATTAATTATATTAATCATGAGAAGTCAAATTTTCTAAAATATCTAACTAAGGCTAAGTTTCAACTCTATGTTAAACCTTAAGCTAAGCCCACCCTCGCATACATGCATGTATTCAAATATAACAAACCATTCCTAATAACCTTATATTCATTCTTAAGTAGACTTACTGGGTTAGCTCAATAGGGCAAAAACTATATGTCTAGTTATTTCCAAGTCAGACTACTTTTTTACAAGGTCAAGTTAGGTCAAGTTGTTGTAGTACCAATCCCAATCCCAGGTCAACATTTACCAAATGGTCCTAAGTTAAATAATTCATTACATTTTAAATATTAATTTTACATTACTAATTAATTGAAATCAATTATTATCATTATTATCATCATCATCATCACCTACAAACTTGTATCGTTATTTGTATTCTTTTTATTAAAAATATCTTACTCGAATAATTTCCCTTTTGTATAAGTTATGCTATTATTGTTCAATGTTTAATTTTTTGTTAATGTTATTGTTCAAAAGGTTTGCATCCTTGACGGTCATTTGCCATGTATTACACCACTCATTTAGCTTGTTAGCCAATAATTACTCACATTATTGTTGTTTTGTTATTTTGAACTATATATTGAATTATGAATTGTGATTCAATCCTTGGTGATTTTTTAGAAACTTATATATTTTAATTTGATATGAAATATTAAAATTTTCAAAAAATTTTAGTGATACTTTGATGGAATTATAAATTTTTATTACTAGTATTAATTTATTTTTTAAAATTTAAGTTGTAACTTTCCATTTTATTTCTATTATTTCTTTGTCGGAGCCTTTCTCAATCTCTAATTTGTTATGTTGCAATGCTAGTGATAAGCCATTTTACTTAATATGTTATTTATTTATAGTAATTACTTTATGTGATTATTATAATACTAGTGTTTAAGTTTTATAATAATAATTTTCTAACGCAATTTTATTTATTAAATTTTTTAATTTTAATTTTTATTAAAATTAAATGTGCATATTTATTTTAATGAATTTGTGTAACATATATTAAAAATATGTGCTCATTAAACATTAAAAGTTATTTCATATTATTTTAATATATTTTTATAGATGAATATCTATTGACACTGGTATAAAAGTTAAAATACTTACACTAATCAAATAACTATTTGTAAAAATATGATTTTCTTTAATCTAATGGTTGATTTAAGAGTAATCATCATATTCTTCTTGTATACAAAATTTGAAAAAATTTGGATGATGATAAGTAAGCAATCACATAGTTAATTTTTACTTATATTTTAAAGGCATATTTTATGTCAATTTTAAAACTTATTGATGGGATGGTAGCTAACTTTGAATTGATGTAAAAATTTATGAGTATAATCTACATGATAAATAAATCGGATCCTATGATAGATTTTATGTCAATTTTTACTTTTTAGTTGACATTGGTATCAATTGATTCACACCTTATATATATGTGTCTGATTTTAATATATTAAATTTTAGTTTTCAAACACACACTAGTCTATGTTAAAACTATACTAGTGGAATAGTTAGACTTTTATCCAAGTGAAAGCTTCTCCCAACTAGTAAGAACTTTATTGATTTTACATTTGAACTACATCAATGATGCTCACTCTTCCCAACAACTTAGACTCTTCCATTAATTATGTCTCTAGCTTGGTTTGATCCATCTTTAAGAACTTGGTAGTTATTATTCGAAGTAAATATGTCAACTTTCAAGGTTAACCTAAAAAGTTTCATGAGTTGGTAATTTTGCATGTCTTTCTATCACTCTATGATGAATTTATTTTGAAGAGTTTATGCATGTTCCTTGTTGTTCTTGTCCTATCCTATCTTTTTTCCATTTTTCATGTTAGTCTCTTTCACTTGATCTAAGAATGATTCTTTTTTTTTTTTTGACAACTTCATGTCTACCTCTTTCCTCTATGATTTTGCATGCTTGACTTAGCACTTTTGTATGTCTTCTTGCTTAGTGTTCGTAGTCAAGTTAGTAACCTTGTGAGAGATGGTGAAAGTAGAATTACAGTGAATCCCCTTTCAGGAGTGCATATCTTGGTTTATATAGAGGTATGGTGTATAAACTGATATTTTGGAGTTAGGCTATTTAGTTGTCTTCTAGGCTAGCTTATTGGTTATAGCCCAAGGCATGTATATTGTTGGGTTGTGTCATTCATACCCTTCCTCCTCAATGGATATGATGATCAGCTTGCTTGAAAACCTTTCATCTTTTTTGGCCAACTGTTCTCTACTTACTATAAGCATTGATTCTAGCTGTGCAACTAGAATCATGAAAATTCTTGATAGTTTGAGTATCGATCATCCCATTTGGAGCTTGCAGTAGTTCGACTATATACTTATAGCTAAAAATCTGAATTTTGAATCTATCATCTTTGAGGTTTAAGATAGCATCAAGGATTGTTTAGGTTTTACTTAATGTCAAATGGGTCGCTCAAGCAAAAATTTATATTGATGATGCCATTTGGGCTAAATTCAATGCCAAGTTCATTCAATCTAAATTTGATAATGAAGGAGCTACTTGAGGAAAATTCAATGCCAAGGTCGCTAAACCTAAATTTTATGTTTAAAGAGCCACTCGAGCATTTTTTTTAATACTGAGGGAGTTGCTTAGATTTATTTTAATGTGAAGGGATTTGCTAGGCCTTGACAAGTCACTGAGGGGACTACTCGATCTTCATTTAATGCTAAAGGAGTTGCTCAGGCTTGATATAATACCGAGGGGTCTACTGGGTCTTGTATTACTGTCAAAGGAGCTCCCTTGGTTTGATATGTTACCAAGGGGTCTACTCAATCTTGTATTAGTGTCGAGGGATTTGCTTGGGTTTAACATGTTATTAAGGGGATTGCTCAATCTTGATTTGATGTCATGGGAGTTGTTTTGGCTTGATATGTTACCAGGGGGTCTACTTGGTCTTGTATTAGTGTCAAGGGATATGCCCAAGCTTGATATGTCACTAAGGGGTTTTCTTAGTCTTGTATTAGTGGTAAGTGATCTACTTGAGCTTCATATGTTACCAAGGGGATTGCTCAATCTTAATTTAAAGTTGAGGGGGTTGCTCAAGCTTGATACATTACCTAGGGGTTTGCTTGGTCTTGTATTAATGCTAAGTGATCAGCTTAGGCTTGATATAATACTAAGGGTTTGCTCAATCTTTGACTTTGAGCTTATGGTACAATCTTTATATATATATATATATATTTCCTCTTACTTTTTACTATTTTCTTCCCTTTCTTTTACTGATTGGACATGTAGTTTATTATTCTAAATCTTCTTTTCCTTTTTTTTAGTTTTCAACTCTTTGGCTTATGTAAGTTTCTTTTGCTCCGATTGACGATAATGGCTAAGGGATCTTGTAATGAATAGAGTTAGTTATGCACAATAAAGATAGATCTACCATGCACGCTTTGATGTTTAAGTCAATCATTGCTTAAGAGAAACATAGATTAGCATGTATCTGGGAGCAAGGGATGGTACTTGCTGTGTTTTTATAGGTGAATCTTTTACTTTTAGTTAGATGTTGAGCCTTTCTCGTAAGGTAGAAAGTTGGTTATCTTCTAGGCTCCTTGGTCAACTGGCCCATTTAACGATCAGTATTTCCTTAACTATCTTCCTATATTCTAAATCTTCTAATTTTGAATAGTGATTTTTCTCTTTCTTCCTCTACTAGTATATTATATAAAAATGTTTGACACTTTGTCTTTGATCCTTGTTCATGTCATTTGAAATTTCATTGTCTTCCTTCTTTACTTTTCCCCTGACATACAATTTAGTAAATCTTTTAGCTGCCATAACTGGAAGAGGCATAACATTCAGAAGAATCTTTTGCTACTTCTAGAGGGTCTTGTTAGCTAGGTGGAAACAAGATATCTTAAAAGACAAAATCTCTAGTTACATTTCATTTAGGAGACTAACTTACTAGCCTTGCCTAGATATTTAAGTAAAAGGCCATTCATGAGACATTAGATAGCTTAACTAGGCATTTCATTAAATATCTACCATGTGATTCAAATGAATAATGTTTAATAAATAATTCATGACATCTTTGACATTTAATAATAGTAATATCATGTATTCATACAATTGTAACAAGAAATTTGATTGAAAAGGTTGTTCAAGATAGCAGAGGTTGGGCCTAAATAAGCATTTTATCAAACACCTTGTGTGTGACACTAATTAAATGTTTTTTGGCAGAAAATCTAGAGTATAGACCTCCTATATAAATAACTTGGCCAATCAAATGCTCATAGTATGTGCTAAAATGAATTAGAATTGAAATTCACACATAATTTACTATAAGTTTAGCCTAAGAAATATTACCTTTAAGTGTCCAAAACTTGATTGAATTCTTAGAAGTCTTTTTACTTACTATGTGTTGACATCAGATTTTGGTTCGGACCCAAACTCCAGCTAACTGGGGATTCTTTTGGGATCTCAACCTATTAACTAGTTCTCAAATAAAAAATTAGCAGAATAAGCAAGAAAGGAGGGAAAAGCAGTAGGGAAACATAAGATTTTTAACTCCAGGCGGCACCGGACCTTATGTCCACGGTAGTGTATTGATCTAGGAATATTTTTATAGAGTTTCGGTATACAGAAGTCTCTCTCCCTTTAATGTTCATCTCCTTCCTATATTTATAGAGGATATAAGGTCATAATTGTAATTGTATATGCAGTAAATCTATTACATCAGTATTTAATGTACAAGATTCTAACAAATAGACTAAATCTTGAAATTTGGCTAGTGTAGATTGCCTTCTGTAGGTGGGCCTTGTGTGTCTGCTGGGCAGAATGTGGATTTGATCTTCAATCTAGCAAGCTCTCAAGTCGCTAGCCACACCTTGCTAGCCAGATCTTTTAGTCTGGTAAAGTGCTTGTCTTTAGGATGGTGAGGTTGAGCTTGTTTTATTAGGAACGGGCTCGAGCTGGGGAGGTTGCTTCATGACATGAACTAAAGGCATAGTAATCTGAGTACTTCTTGAGTTGGGTCTTTGTCGTGTTTGGGCTACTCGTTGGTCCATCAAAGACGATTCAAATTTTACACATAACATAAGCTCCCCAACTCTCAGCTCACTTTGTGGGCTGGGAGTTGAGATTTTTCGGCATCTGTTCGATCAAAGTCTTCTTCAAGATTGTTGTTTCATTTGCTTTAGGCTGTGCTTCCAATAAGATGTGTCCGATGATTGCTGGTGAGTCAACCTCAACCCTTTCTAAGGTAATAAATGATGGTGGTTGGGGGGATTGATCTGGATCCTTTAGTGGAGCCAAACTTAGGCTCTATTTAAAGGAGGGGAAACCCCTTCTGCCTCTGCATTGAGCAAACCATGAAGATTCTGGATGAACCACCATTATTTTTGGCATTCTAGCTTTCCATTAGGGTGTGTATGGCCTGTTGAATAGAGAACTCAGGAGATTTGGCTTCTCTGATAGCATGGGGAGATCTCATACGGATCTCGAATTACGTCCTCTCGACGCTGCCATGAGGCAATTATTCAACCAACCAAGTTCCTAGTGTTTCCTGATTTGCTTCCTTGACGAATCAGATGAAGAGCTGGAGGCTAGAAAAATAAGGAGCAATTGTGCTGCCACCAGGGAGGTATTGGAAGAAAACATTTAAGGACCTCGGCGGGCTCATGAGCTCTAATAGCTAGGGTGCGTCCCTTTGCGGCTAGCCTTTTTTCTCGAAAGAAAATTAGTTATAGCATTTCCCTTTGTATTTTGGCTTTCTGATGTAGTTTTACCTCGTTGAGGCTTTTTCATGAATAAGATTTCCTTTTGTAATCTATATGTTGTTTTCATTTCTCGTGTAAGCATTGTTTAAACAATCCATGTGAACTATGCATAATTAGAAAATTGTGTGAGAGCTGCGAATATTTGGTCGCAAGTAAGCTACAAATTAGAGTGATCTCATACTCGAGCCGATCTTGTAGCCAGTTAAGTAGATGAGTTCGCATGAGAACTATGAAAATAAGAGTAAGTGATCTCGTGCTTGGGTCGATCTCGTGGCCAATTAAATAGATAAGTTCACATGAGAGCTATGAAAATAAGAGTGAGCGATCTCGTGCTTGGGCTGATCTTATGGCCAATTAAGTAGCTAAGTTTGCATGAGAGCTGTGAAAGTGAGCAATCTCATGCTTAGGCTGATCTCATGGCCAATTAAGTAGATAAGTTTGCATAAGAGCTACAAAAATAGAGTGAGCAATCTCGTGCTTGAATAAAAGAGTTGGCCGATCTTCTGACCGGGGCGATCTTATGCCCAAATAAAAGAGTTAGCCATTTAGGCAATTCATCTGTTTGAAAATTTTAAAAGTTAGTAAAGGGATTTAGAATGTTTATATACAAATTACATGATTATAAAAATTTAATGAATAGTCTTGATTATAGGAGACTGCTTTTGCTCGGGATCCTACTGAGACTCTCCAAGCTGCTCCTTAGAAGGTTGCACCACGTAGTCTTGCAAGCGACCTCTTTTAATGGGATCTTCAATGGTGTCCCTTAGCACCCAGCATTCCAAGGTGACGTGCCCAAATTCACTATGGTATGCGCAAAATTTCCTCCGATTGAGTCTAGACTTACTGGGAGTCTTCAAGGTTGAAGGCTTTCTGAAATCCTCTTTGTCTTTTTTCATCGTGAAAATTTTGTCTTAAGCATCCCACAGGATGCTATGGGTGCTATGGCGACCTAGAAATGGGGGCCGCTCATCTTGCTCCTCTTAGCAAGCTAAGGAATGGAGCTGTCTTTTTCATCTCCGCAATTACTCCTCTTCTTGTTCTAAGCCGAGCTACCTGCCTCGGGCCTTTATGAATTGAAGGTCTCTTCCTATCTAATCTGCTTCGTGACTCACTCGTACAATTCACCTAAGTTGCTAACTGGGGACTTGTATAAACTCTTGAACAACTTTCTATCTCTGTGAAGTCCTATTGAAATGGTAGTTAGGATGGCCTCATCTGAGGGCTTCTTCACATTGTTAACCTTGCGTCTGAAGTGAGCAATATAGTCTTTCAACATTTTGTGCTTACTCTAGAAGATCGTAATGAGATGGCATGGGGGTTCGAGTTGCCACTTCAGCGCCTTGTACTGGTTAATGAACTTTTCCTGGCACTCCCCCAAATTGCTAATGTTGTGAGTTGGGAGGCTTCTGAACCACATTCAAGGAACTTTACCTAACGTAGCATGAAAGATGTGGCATCTAATCAAGGGGTTACAAGTTTGAAGATCTATCTGGATGTTGAACAGGTCCAAATGTTTATGCGGGTCACTATCTCCATTGCATAGCGGAATGGCTGGAACTTTGAGTTTACATGGGAAGGGCTCCTCCTTGATTTCCCTAGAGAAAGGAGTTCATTCCCTAATGTAGACTTGGTCATTTCAAGTTTAAGGATGCTCCTCCAAATGCTTTACTCTTTAAAGGGGGTTTTCTACCAAAACATCCAAGCCCCTCAGTCATTGGCTTGAGACTTGGTGGCTAGGTTCACTTTTTCCGCTATGCGGATGGTAATTTGAAGTCTGTTCTCAGTCGATTTCACTAGGACGTTTACCCTTGGTTCTGACGATCTCAGCCTGTTCTTATACACCCCGAGGTTATGATTGCACCAACATTGTGATCGTTTTAGCTAGTTCTCTCACCATGTCTTCAAGTCTCTCTTGACGTTGGAGCCAGGCCTGTATTCCATCTATGTCATTGGCAGTGAGAGCTAGTTAGACAGAGCTGGCTGGAGGGATGCCAATGGCTGCTCTGATGGTAGGAGCAGTAGAGCAGTTTATCATCGAGACATGACCTTCTGGAGGATTAGGTTATGCATTCAAAGCTCTGGTGACTCTTCCCTTGACCATTGCAGTAAGAAATAAATCAAAACAAGTGAGATCCCCACAGGCAGTGCCAAAATGTTGACCTCAGATTTTGGCTCGAACCTAAACTCTGGCCAACGGGGGATTCTTTTGGAATCTCAAGTTGTTAATTGGTTCTCAAATAGAAAATCAGTAGAATAAGAAAGAAAGGAAGGAAGAGTAGTAAGGAAACATGAGATTTTTAACGTTGTTCAGCCAAATTTGGGCAGCACCAGATCCTATGTTCACGGTAGTGTATTGATCAAGGAATATTTTTGCAGAGTTTTGGTATACATACATCTCTCTCCCTTTAATGTTCATCTCCTTCCCATATTTATAGAGGAGAGGAGGTTACAATTGTAATTATACATGCAATAAATCTATTACATTAGTATTTAATGTACAAGATTCAAATAGATAGACTAAATCTTGAAATTCAGCTATTGTAGATTGCCTTTTGCAGGTGGGCCCTATGTGTGTGCTAGGCAAAATATGGATTTGATCTTCTATCAAGCGAGCTCTCAAGTCGCTAGTTGCACGTCGCTAGCCAGATCCTTCAGTCTGGGGAAGTGCCTATCTTCAGGATGGTGAGGTCGAGCTTATCTTATCAGGAATAGGCTCGAGCTGGGGTGGTCACTTCATGGCATGAACTAAAGGCATAACAATCTGAGTATTTCTCCAGTCGGGTCTTTGCCGTGTTCGGGCTGCTCATTGGTCCATCAAAGACGATCTGAATTTTACCTATAACATTATGCAATGTTGATCAATTTTTAATGGAAAATTACTCCAAAATATGAATTTATTAGCCTCCTGTTGAGTGCCTCTAGGGTATAAATTCTCCATTCCTTGAAAATCACGATCATAATTCTATACTCTTTGGCATCAAACAAATATCATAGCTTATGGTGCTAGGCAAAATTGACATGTTTGGTTGAGTAAGCCATAGATGGCATCAATGACAAATCTTCAACTTTAAGATCTACAAATTAAGAAAATCAATGACTAGAGTTGCGGCTCTGGAGAAATCAAGTTAGTAACCTTGTAAAATAAAGTAAAAAGAGACTTAGCGTGAATCCCCTTTCAAGAGTGCATAACTTGGTTTATATAGAGGAATAGTGCATAAACTAGTCTTTTGGTATTAGTCTCGTTTGGATGCCTTCTAAGCTAGCCTATCAGTCATAACCTAAGACATCTTTATTTTTGAGCTGTGTTTGATTTTGCTCCTTCATCCTTCATTTTTTTTCGTCCCCACTAGGTAGTCAAATTGTTGTGTGCTCTCCTTTTTCCATCTATTTTCTTTGTATCTTTCATGTCTCAATAAAAGAAATAAGGTGGTCTGAGAGTAGCTCAAACTTGGATGTTTACCCTAAGGATATAGAATAGTAGTTTCAAAAGATAACTTTTTCCAAAGCGCATAGAGGCCCCATTGTTCAACCTCAGCATCATTTGCTCTAGGACATCATAGTAAATGGAAGAATTATCTTATTAGCCACCTAGTGGGTTGTGCTTTCATTTGCATAGCACCTCTAAGCTAGTTTTAGATTATTGGGTAGGGAAGTTAAGTATTATATATTGCATTTTGAAAATGAAGTAGATAGGCACTATGTGTTGGTAAATAGGCCATATGCAGTTTAAGGAGTTTGCTTGTCATTAAAAACTAGAGGCCTAATATAATTTTGAGGAATTTAAATATAATAGAAGAGCATATTAGGGTCCAATTATGGGGATTGCCTCTAGAATATCAATCAAATGATTTTGCTGAATATTTGGGGTCAATGAATAGCCCTATTTTTCGGATAAAGTGGCCATTTGGATATTTAAGGAATTTTTGTTTTATAAGGCTAAAAGTTCAAGTCGATATTAGGGAACCACTATTGATAGGATTCATGCTCAAGTTGGATAGTGGCTCTTTGAGTTGGATATAGTGCAAGTATGAAAGCATTTTTACTTTATATTTTAATTATGGTCAAATTGGCCATAAGGTAGACAATTGCCTATGGACTGATGCAGGTTTTTCTTTTGACTTGCAAAGGTAAATGGATAAGCTTATAAGCTTTTATAATATGGAAGTGGCTTTGGATTTATTTGAAACTCATTTTGTTGATGATGCTAGGGCCTTTGCACATCATCCATCTAGAAGAATCACAAATATTTATTTGTTGTTTGAGAATGGGCAATTTGAATATTACCCTTATAATGTTCAAAGGGCTGAATTTTTTTAAGGTCATCCCTTTGATGTGTCCCCTAATGCTTCTATCCTAGTAACTCCACTAATTCTAGCTAATGATGAAGTAAATCCTAATCTCCATTGTTAGCCTTGCTAGCATATATTCTTCAATTTTGATGTTAAAAAATAATTTTAATTGATGTCATAATCTAATTATGTGCTTTTAGTATTTGTTCATTTTACAGATTCAAAGTTGATTAAGTGACATTCAAGAAATCAAGAGATCTAATGGTAGTCTTAATATTTTTATTGATTTTTACTAGGATCTTTTGTAAGTATGTTCTAATCCTATTTGATCCAACCAAGTTTTCTTAAACTAGTTAAATTGAGGTAGAAATAAATCACTTGAAGTGAGCTAAAATAAAATATTTTTCAAACTAAGTTTTCAAATGATCTTTCACAAGTGCAAGTTTTATAAAAACTACTTTTCATTGTGTGAATCGATTCACGAGTTGATTCATATTGAAGATCCTATGAAATTGTATTTGAATCAATTTAGCAATTAATTCATGAAGAAAACTTTTAAAAAATATTTCTTACTGAAGGTTGGAGATTTTCCTAAACCGACTGGGTAATCAATTCATGGATGCTTTGATTCGATTAGGTAAATTCAAGATCTATTTATATAATAGTTGATTTGATTCATGTATTGATTCCATCATTATCTTCTTTATGATATTCATAGACAAATCGATTTACAAATTGGTTCATTAGTTTGTAACTACTCTGAATCGATTCACATAGAATAAAGTTAGTTATTTTCCAAAAGTCAATTATCACACTATATAAAGCCTTCAACCTTATTTCAAACTTAACTTTCATATTAGTTTCTCATAACTTCAAGTGTGAAAATAGAGAGAAAAACCTAAGCTAAAATAGATTCATCTCTACCTCTTAAAAAAATCATTTAATTAAGGATCTTGGATCAAATTTGTGAAGAATACACAGCTAGTTAATTGACATCTTCTTCTCAATTGCATAGTACCATATTTCTTTGACCAATTCTTATTCTATTTAAGATTTCTAGGTTGAAAGAAGTTTGGTTTTTCTTTTGAGATTTCTAGACTAATAAAAGTCAGAGATACAAAGGATGAGGTTGATCTTCCCTTTGCATCTTCTTTAGTTGTAAGTTTGATCATAGCTAGTTGAAGATTGTAAAGAATTCTTGTCATATCTTCTAGGTAATAAGGTCGATCATAATTTGTAGAAGATAAAAGAATTTTTGTATCTAGGTTAACAAGAGCCTAAACCTTGTGTAATAGGTTAGCAATAGCCCAGTTTAATTCTTCTGTATAAACTATTGTGTACGAGCCCACTTAATTGTTGTGGTTGTTAATAAAAGTAGTTATCTGGTTAAGGATTGATCCAGTGGATGTAGACTTCAACTGGGATTTTAGTTAAAGTTAAACTACTTTAAAAATCCTATGCTCTTAATTATTCTTTATTGCATTTTATCTTTCTACACTTTCTACTTTGCTATTCTACTACAATTTTGATATCATTGCAATTCTAATCTTACTGCATTTTTGATATTACTACTATTCTATTTTAATTGCTGCTTTAGTCTAAATTGATTAATCTACCATTAAAATTCTACATCTTAATTACATCACTAGCTTTAAAACAATCTTGATTATCCAATAGAGTTTCTTTGATAAATCTTGTAAACCAGAATGCAATTTAAATTTGAAAGAGTATATATCTTGAAAAAGGATTTAAAGTCTTATGCTAATTTTTTTTATAAAATTCCAAACTAAAGATCATCTGTTCTAATAGTTTTTCAGACCAATAATTGGTATTAGAGCTTTGGCTCTTGTTACTTTTTTATTTTCAAAGAGATTATGGGTTCTAGTTGTATTTTCTTACATGAATGTCCATCTTTATATAAACCCTCTATTTTTAATGGACATCATTATATCTATTGGAAGTAAAAAATTAAAGATTTTATTGAAGCCACTATATAGACATGTGGGAAATTGTTGAAGAAAGATATGAACCTCCAAAAACATTGATTAATGGTATTTCACAGCCAAAGCCAAAATCCCTTTGGACTGAAAAGGAAAGATGAAACACCTCCTAGCCTCTGAAGTCAAATGGCTTATTTCAAATTCACTATCACCTAATGAATATGAAAAGACATCTAACTATATTACTCCTAAACAAATTTGGGACACTTTAGAAGTAGCACATGTAGACACTACATAGGTTAAAGCATCTAAAGTGCATGTGTTTGTCTCTCAGTATAAAATGTTTAAGATGAAAGAAGGTGAATCCATACAAGATCTTGTTCAAAGGTTCACTGCTATAACTAACCATCTTATGTTACTTGGCAAAAAATTTGATAATGCAGATTTAGTATATAAAATTTGGAGATCTCTAATTGAGGAATGGCAACCAGAAGTGACAGCCATCAAAGAATCATTTAAGAGGGGATGCCAACAATTCAAGAGCTTTATAGAAATTTGGAAGGGCATGAACTAGAGCTGAAGAGATATAGGAAAAATGGTGATGACAAAAAGAAGAACTTTGGCACTTAAAGCTACAAAGATATCTGATGATGTAGAATCAAACAACAGTGAAAATTGAAATGAAGAAATTGATGTAGTCTTATTAAGCAAAAATCTATAAAATATGGTCAAAGAAAAGAGAAATAAAGATAAGAGAAAAGTTGCTCCTTTAAGAAGAAATCAGAATAAAAAGGAACAAGATAATTCTTTTTATATATCATCATGTACTTAATGTGAGAAAGCCAGACACTTTAAGCCAGATTACCTTGTATATATGAAGAAACAAAGTGAAAATGAAAAGAAGAAGAGGAAGTTAACCCTCAAGAAAGGCAACCTAGCTATTTGGGATGATGAACAAGCTGATTCTAGAGAACAAGAGGAAGAAATAGAGGAAGAAGCACTTCTTTGCCTTATAGGTCAAGAAGATAAAGACAGTAAGGTATTTCAATCTTTTTTCTATTCTAATAATGATGATAGTGATAATGAGCTTAATTCTAGTGATAATGGTAAAAGAGATGATGAAACTGATGATCTATATGAAGAGCTATATGATGCATTAAAAAAGGTTGTGAGAGAATTAAAGCATGCTAAAAAGGAAAAAGAAAGCTTACTTAAGAGAATTAAGCTAATTAAAAAAGAAAATAATGATTTAAATCTCTTGGCTAAAAAAGTATTAAATGAAAATAAAGTTTTTGATCAATGTAAAATTTAAAAATCCAAAATAGTCACATTGACCAAAGCTTTACATGGATTTACAAATAGTAAAATGAGATTGAACAATATGTTGCAAAATCAAACAGTTTTTCAAAATAGGACTGGTTTAGGATATAGATAGCAAAATAAAAGGAGATCCAATGAAAGATCTCATATTTTTAAGTCAAAAAGAAACTTCAGTTACATGATTTGTTTTTATTACAATCAGAAAGCACATCATATTAGACATTATCCTTATAGAAATGGTGCATATATGCTAAAACAAAATGAAAAATCAGTTTGGTTACCTAAAGAATATCTTGATATGTCCACTAACAAATATGGATCCAAAATCCATTAGGTACCACAAATGCAAGTATAAGTTTTGTTTTGCAGGTCTGTGTGGGAGAAAAAGAATGAACTCATGATTTTGAATACTAGTTTCTCTCATTACAAGACTAAGATTGTTAATCCCCTAACTTCAATAAATTTTGATACCCATTTATCTTTCATGGTTATTTGTTATAGTACTTGGCAAATACTAACTTAGACATCAAAGATTTCCTTGAGTTTGTTTTGTAGGGACATGGTGAGTAAATTAAGTTTTCAATGCTATTAAACTGTTCATTGGCTACTTAAGAGATTATGAAAATCACTTTTGAAACAAAATTGCATGAAAACTAAGTTCAGGACTTCCTAAATCGATTCAGTAATGATTTGAATTTTTCAAGGATTTCTTTAAGTTTCTAAATCAATTCATAACTAAACAATTTACATTATGAATCAATTCACAAACTAATTCAACAAGATTTTTATCTTTCAGGAAGATCTCAAATTTTTAAAATATTTTTATGAACTTGAATGAATCGATGCCCAAATCAATTCAATCTTGACTAAATTAATTCTAGAATCAATTCAACACCTAATGTAAAGAAAAATAAATTGATTTATACAACAAGTTTGAAATTAAAAGAATTATTATTTCAGGGGGAGAATAATGAGATTTTAGATAAGGAAAGAATGAAAGTGATTTTAGATAGGAGAAGTAATAGGATTTGAGATTCGTGATTAGAGATTAGTATCAAAAGGAAAATTAGATTGCAAATAATATTGATATTATAGATTGTATTTTGATGTTGTTCTGATATTATACATTCTGATGATTTTGATTGTAAAATCTATTCTATTTTACTGATTTTATAAAAAAAAATTCTTCTCTCTTTATTGATGTACTATTTTTTTTATGTGCCAAAAGGGGGAGAAATAAAAAGATTAGATTCAATGAATAAGATGATTAAGAATTTTTTTTTTTTTTTGAAAAGAGGAGATGTAATATTTTTTTTAAGACTCATCTAAAACTAATTTTTGACAAACTTTGAATCTCATCTAAAATTGTTTATCACTATTAAAAAGGGGGAGATTGTTAGCCTTATTGGCATATATTCCTTAATTTTGATGTTAACAAAATTTTAATTGATGTCACGATCTAACTATGTGCTTTTAGTATTTGTTTATTTTGTAGATTCAAAGTTGATCAAGTGACATTCAAGAGATCAAGAGATCCAATAGTAGTCTTAGTGTTTTTATTGATTTTTACTAGGATTTTTTTATAAGTGTTCTAATTCAATTTGATCCAACCAAGTTTTCTTAAACTAGTTAAATTGAGGTAAAAATAAATCACTTGAAGTGAACTAAAATAAAATGTTTTTCATACTAAGTTTTTAAATGATCTTTCACAAATGCAAGTTTTATAAAAATTATTTTTCATTATGTGAATCAATTCACAAATTGATTCATACTGAAGATCTTGTGAAACTGTATTTGAATCAATTTAGTAATCAATTCATGAAGAAAAGTTTTGAAAAATATTTCTTATTGAAGGTTAGGAATTTTCCTAAATTGATTAGGTAATCGATTCATGGAAAGTTTGATTCGATTAGGTAATTAATTCAAGACCTATTTATGTAATGGTTGATTCAATTCATATGTCAATTCTATCATACACTTCTTTATGATATTTATAGATGAATCAATTCATAAATCGATTCATTAGTTGATAATTGCTCTGAATTAATTCATGAATCGATTCACAGACTAAAAGTTAGTTATTTTTCAAAAGTCAGTTATCACACTATATAAAGCCTTTAGCCTCATTAAAAACATAACTTTTATATTACTTTCACATAACTTCAAGCACAAAAATAAAGAGAAAAACCTGAGCTAAAATAGATTCATCTCCACCTCTTCAAACATCTTTTGATTAAGGGTCTTGGATCAAATTTATGAAGAACACACAGCTAGTTAATTGATATTTTCTCCTCAATTGCAAAGTATTGTATTTCTTATCCCAATTCTTGTTTTATTTTAGATTTCTAGGTTGAAAGGAATCTAGTTTTTCCTTTGAGATTTCTAGGTTGATAGAAATCAGAGACACAAGGGAAAAGGTTAATCCTCCCTTTGCATCTTCTTTAGTTGTGAGGTTGATCATAGCTAGTTAAAGATTGTAAAGAATTCTTGTAGTATCTTCTAGGTTGTGAGGGTGATCATAATCTGTAGAAGATAAAAGCATTTTTGTATCTAGGTTAGCAAGTGCCTAGCCAAATCTTGCGTAATAGGTTAGCAAGGGCCCTGTTTAATTCTTGTGTATAATTTGGTATGCAGGAGCCTGATTAATTCTTATGGTTGTTAATAAAATTAGTTATCTGGTTGAGGATTGATCCAATGTATGCAGACTTAAACTACAGTTTCAGTTAAAGTTGAATGACTTTAAAAATCTTATGTTCTTGATTATTCTTTACTGCGTTTTATCTTTCTGCACTTTCTATTCTACTATTCTACTACAATTTTGATATCATTGCAATTTTGATCTTACTACATTTTTTATATTACAACAATTCTATTTTAATTGCTATTCTGATCTAAATTAATTAATCTATCATTAAAATTCTATATCTTAATTACATCACTGACTCTAATATAATCTTGATTATCCAGTAGAGTTTCTTTGATAAATCTTGTAAACCAAAATCCAATCTAAATTTAAAAGAGTATATATCTTCAAAAAGGATTTAAATTCGTTTACCAATTTTTTTTATAAAAATTCAAACTAAAGATCATCTGATCTAAGGGAAAACTCATAGTTTTAGGGACCAATATCCATCATAAGCAAGCTACTCCTCCTCTTCTTCCAAATATAGGAATGAATTCGGGTCCTACATTACCCATAGTTACTCCTGTTTGGGGAATATAACAAATTGGGTAGTATACAAGTGTTAAGAATAATTTAGATGGATGAAGGTTGTAGACACCCAATTTTGTCCAAATTTGACATGTTTTGTAGGTAATTGGCACTAAACTTTTAATATAAAAATTAATTAATTTTCATTTTTATTATTTTAATAAGAGTGAAAATTATAAAGGTATCACTCATGAAGTAGCATTCTTTCTTTTTTAAGCTGAGTATAAAAATACCATAAAAATTATTAAGTAAGTTCAATGTATTTTATACAAAGAAAAAATATAAGATAAAAAACAAAACAAAAAAATTTAACTAAGATTGCTTAGTTTGCATTTCACAAACCTCTATTGCCATCTGCTTCATTCTTGAGCCAAGAAAATTTCCAAAATAAGTTTCCTTGTGCAGCTCAACCTTTCCCAAAATGAGAGAGTAACCTAAAACCCATTGGTAATTGATGAACAATTTGTAAACTAGAGGATGTTAGGCGACCTTTCTTGATAAGATCTTCAGTGGCATCTTTGAGCACCTAGCACTCCAAAGTATTATGCCTGACCTCATTATGATAGGCATAAAACTTATTTTTGTTCCTGTGCTCGGGGGGAGACTTTATGGGTTTAGGCTTCCCGAAGTCCTTTCTATCTTTCTTAATTGCAAAAATCCTATCTGGAGTATCCGACAGGACGTTATAGCTATCGTGGTGACCTCGGTGTTGGGTCGCTCACTCCTAGCCTTTTTTATGACTGGGCTATCAAAGCCATCCTTTTGGCCCTCTCCGTTATTCCTACCATTGCTTCTCTTCTTATTCTGATTGGAGCCACTTGCCTCATTCTTCTGGTTAGGCTTCTTTAGGCCAAAAGTCTCTTCTTATCTGATTTCCTTGGTGGCTCGCTCATATAATTCACCCAAATCCCTCACTAGAGACTTATATATACTCTCTATAATTTTTCATCCTTGTGAAGTCCAGCTGAGATCGCTGTGGGGATACTTTCATTCAAGAGATTTTTTACATTGCTTACCTCACACATGAATCGGGTGATATAGTCTTTCAATGATTCATTTCTCTGTTGAAAGACTATCACAAGATGGCAGGATGATGCAAGTTATTTTCTTAGTGCCTCGTATTGATTTAGGAATCTCCTCTGGCATTCTTCCTAACTATGAATATTGTGAATTGGGAGACTCTTGAGCCATATCTGGGGTATTTCTCCAAGTGTGCTAGGAAGACATAATATTTGACCAGTGGATTGGTCGTCTAAAGATCCATCTGGACATTGAATATATTCAGGTGGTTATATGGGCCATTGTCCCCATTGTACGATGGGATGTTTGGGACCTTAAACCTATAAGGAAGAGGTTTTGTCTCAATCTCCCTAGTGAATGGATTCCTATCCTCATAACGGTCTTGTCTATCCATTGTTAATGGCACTTCTCTAACTGTTGTACCCTTTGAAGTAGTTTTTCCACCATTGGGTCCTGTGCCTCAGATTGACAGCCAGAAGATTGATGGCTATTTGCACCTCCCTAGTCATGGGAAAAACGGTTTGAGGCTCTATGCCTTTTACTGTGCTCATGACCCAGTGAATGGTGATATGATCAATGTCCTCGATTGGTCCTGTCTGAGCCTCCTTCCTGATGTAAACCCTCACAACGCTAATTGTCTCTACCATCATCTTTGCGAGCTCGATGGACCTCCGATGTTAGCCTTGAATTGGAGGAGTGAATTAGGCTAGTTCACTGATATTCTTCTCTGACTGGCCTCTCCTTCTGAGCTCCTAGCTACTGGAGTTCTCCTCCAGGCACAGTGACCTCAACTTGTCTTTGCATGCCCTAGGCCTGTGCTTGAGCCATCACCCTAACCATATTAGCCAAGTTCCTCACCGTGTTTTCAAGTGCCTATTGACACTGATGCCATAATTGCACTCCATTAGTTCCAGGAGTGAAAGTAGTAGCCTAGTGGGGAGTCAATGGTGCCATGCCAGTAGCACCACCTATAGTGGAGATAGCAGAGGCAGTGCTTGCCACAGGAAGGACTGGGCCTCCAACTAGTAACATTTCCCATTGTTGCTCCATGTGACCTTTAGGCTGGCCAGTGGTAGCATCTATACTCCTGGTAGTTCTTTCTCTTGCCATTGCAGTTGCATGATAAATCAAAGAGAGAAAAAGTAGTTTAGGGCCATCCTTCTAGCACCAAAATGTTCATGGTAAAATCCGATCAATCTAAAAAGAAGTCTAGAAAACCTTAAACTGCAAATTATAAATGTCAATATGCAGGTGAAAGATTGAAAGGGAGGAAGAACAAGGGACACCAAAAGTTTTTTAACGTGATTTAGCCAAAATGCAAGGCCTACATCCATAATTATATTATTTCAATCTTTTATTGACTTTTTCAGTATGCAGTCTATTTGTATCTATCTGTATCTCCCCCATTATAATGATTTCTAGCCCCTTTTTATAGTAGCTATGGTGTTACAACATATTCCATAATGGAAATGGATCATAAATTAGTAACAATGGTTAATAAGAAACTCATATTAAATGAGCAACTGAACGATCTTCTCTGCATTGATGGCTGGGAGAATGTGTTTCAAGCTACGAGCTTGACCTTGTCCTTAACGACCTAAGGTGGTTGCTTTGACCCTCACTAGCCAGCAACCCGGGTCCACATTTTTGGCAACCTGATGCCTTGCTTCCGCAACCCGATCCTAGTTGAGTTAGGCCTTCACCTGTTGGGCTTGTCCATTGAGCTTTTACTACCCATTTGTATGGTTCTAAAAATATCCATAATAATAGGCATGCAATCCATGAAGACTTCCTTAACCAATATTGCTTTATGAAAGACAACAAATCCATTACTCTTGTATCCCTCATTCCAAAGCAAATTTTCGAAGATCAATTAAAAAGGGAGAAAAATAAAGAAAAGATGAGCAAAGAAAAAGAGAGTAAGAGTGGAGAAAAAGAGTGAGAAAAATGAGTTGAAAGAAAATTCAAAATAAGAAAAAAGAAAGTGGAGTGTATTTGCTAAGGCTAGTGATATTAGGCAAGCTCTTTATTCTAATCATTCTATACTAGTCCTTATGTATAAAGGAGTTGTTTTGAATGCTAACCATAAAATTAATGATTTATCTAGTGCCACTGAGTCAGTTTTGTAGGAATATGAAAAGGTGTTTCCTAAGAAAGTGCCTCATTGCTTACCTTCATCAAGAGGGATAAAACACTAAATTGACTTTATTCCTAGAGCCTCCATTCCAAATCGGCCAGCTTATAAGACCAACCCCAAAGAGGCCAAAGAAATTCAAAGATAAGTGGAGGAGTTCATGGCCAAAGGTTACATTAAAAAGTGCATGAGTCCTAGCGTAGTTCTATGGATGGGCCATAGAGAATGTGCTTTGATTGCCAACCAATCAATAAAATCACTATAAAGTATAAACATCTTATCCCTAGGTTTGATGATATGTTGGATGAGTTGCATGGATCTTGTGTATTCTCTAAAATTAATTTGAAGCATGGTTATTATCAAATTAGAATGAGATTAGGAGGTGAATGGAAAATCACTTTCAAAACTAAGCATAATTTGTATGGTTGGTCATGCCTTTTAGCTTAACAAATGCTGCTAGTATATTTATGAGGTTGATGAACCATGTTTTGTGTGCTTTTATTCGAAAATTTGTGGTTGTCTATTTTGATGATATCCTTGTGTACAACAAAAATGAACATGAATACGCTGAGCATTTGAGATGTGTGTTGCAATGTTTAAAAGATGAACAATTCTATACCAATCTTGATAAATGTTATTTTTTCTAGGAGAAAATTCATTTTTTGGGTTATGCTGTGAGTGGCAATGGTATTAAAATGGATGAGGAAAAGGTGAAAGCCATTAAAGATTGGCCAACCCCCAAAACAATAAGTAAGGTGAGAAGTTTTCATGGGTTAACTAGTTTCTATAGGTGGTTTTTCAGGAATTTTAGCACCATCGTCTCACCCTTAATCAAGCTTGTGAAGAAAAATATGGGATTTAAGTAGAAGAGTGAGCAAAAGAGAGCTTTTAGTTTGTTTAAAGAGAAATTAACTTTTACCCCTTTACTTGCTCTTCTTAATTTTTCTAAAGCTTTTGAAATTAAATTTGATGCTTGGGGACTTAGTATCTGAGCTTTTTTTATGCAGGAAAGACTTCCCATTGCATTCTTTAGTGAAAACTTAATGAGGCAGCACTCAGCTACCCTATATATGATAAAGAACTCTATACTTAGGTTCGGGCTCTGGAGACATGGCAACACTACTTATGGCCAAAAGAATTTGTTTTCCATACCAATCATAGGTCCTTAAAGCATTTAAAAGGATAAGGAAAGTTAAACTGTTGGCATGTAAAGTGGATGGAATTCATTGAAACATTTCCCTACACCATCTACTACAAGCAAGGTAAAGAGACTGTCACATCAAATGCCATTTCTCGCAGGTATACCCTTATCGTAATTATGCATGTTAAATTGTTGAGTTTTAAACACATTAAAGAATTATATGTGGATGACCATGATTTTGCTAGTGTGTTTAATGCTTATAAGAAGGTGGCTTTTGGCAAATACTTTTGGCTTGATGGGTTTCTTTTGAAAGAAAATAAGTTCTGGTGGCCCAAAGGTTCTTTGAGGGAATTGCTTGTTACGAAAGTTCATGGGAGAATTAATGGGTCATTTTGGCATTGCTAAAACATTGACTATTTTGCAAAAACATTTCTTTTGGCTGGGCATGAAGCATAATGTGGAAAAACTTTGTAGAAAATGCATAACTTGTAAAAACGCTAAATCTAGAATCATAGCTCATGATATTTATACCCCACTTCCCATTCATAGTGAATGTTGGATGGATATTTCTATGGACTTTGTACTCAATTTGCCTAGGTCCAGCAAGGGGAAGAATTCCATTTTTATTGCAATTGATAGGTTTTCTAAAATGACTTATTTCATTTCATGTAATAAATCTGATGATCTTACACATGTTGTTGATTTATTCTTTAAAGAGGTAGTGAGATTGCATGGAATGCCTAGAAGTATTGTATTGGATAGAGATGTTAAATTATTGAGCTACTTTTGGAAGGTTCTTTGAAGGAAATTAGGAACTAAATTCTTGTTTTCAACAATGTGTCACCTTTAAACCAATGGATAAACCAAAGTAGTGAATAGAACTTTAACAATTTTGTTGAGATCTATTATCCAAAAGAACTTGAAAAATTGGGAACGATGTTTGCCTCATATGGAATTTACATATGATATAGGTGTACATTTGACTACTCAATTTTCTCCTTTTGAAATTGTTTATGATTTTAATTCACTAACCCCTTTGAATTTATTGTCATTGTCAATTGAGGAACATGCTAGTCTTAATGAAAAGAAGAAAGTCAAATATGTGCAACAACTTCATGAACAAGTGAGGAAAAACTTTGAGAAAAGAATGGAACAATATGCATAACAAACTAACAAAGGGCACAAGAAGGTTGTTTTTTAACCAGGTGATTTGGTATGGTTGCATGTGAGGAAAGAAAGGTTTCCAGCTCAAAGGAAGATCAAGCTCCACCCAAGAGGCCATGGTCTATTCAAAATGGTGGCAAAGATCAATGACAATGCTTATAAATTAGATCTTCCTAGTGATTAAAATATTAGTGCTACCTTTAATGTTTCTAACCGTCCTCCTTTTGATGTAGGTGTTGAATATTTGAGGTCGAATCCTTTTGAAGAGGGAGGAAGTGATAAAAATGTGAAGGACGAAGATAGATATCACCAAAAGGCTTTGCACCTTCTAATGGGACCTGTGACAAGAGCCAAAGCTAGAAGGATGAGTTAAGCTATTCAAGGACTATGTCACACATTATGGAGCACACATAAGGAGCAAGGCCTTGGGGATTTAAGAGTTATTTTGTACTGAAGCCATGCCACCCAATTAGACCACTTGGAGCATCCAACATGGCAACCATTTGGAGTGTCCACATGGCAAAGGGAATGACCAAAAAATGTCTTTTATTTTGGATCTTTTTTGGGCTAATTTCGGGTGCTACATGTAGGGCTAATTAGTCCAATTGTTTTGTTTGTTTTTAGGACATTTTGTCATAACTTAGGCTTATATTTTGTGGTTGTTTTGTTTGGTATTTTTGGTAGGCTTGTTTGAGACATTAATGCAGCCCATTTTTGAGTAAGTAAGAGCTATTAGGAAAAGCTTGTTTCCCTTAGAATTCAAATTTGATTATTTATGAAATTGAAGTCTTTCTTCTTAAGAGAGTGCTCTCCTAAGGTTCTTATTAAAACTTGAGACTTAACAAAGAACTTGCTATTTGTGGCATCAAATTTATCATTTATCACTCTTCTTCTTCCTATTCTAGATTGTGGCATGAATATCCTTCTTTTTCTTTTCAATTTGGTTGCTGAATTGGAGAAAGGTCTATGGCATCTCCATGGGAGATCACATCAACATTGTACTGGCTCTTTGGCATTTCAATTTGCTTCAAAATTGAGTCATACAACCCAAGAGCTAAGGAAATGGGATAAACTAGTTTTTGGCCATCTGCAAATTTAAATCAAAGAATTAGAACATCAATTAGAATTATTTCAGAAATCACCAACTTTAGCCACTTCTGAACAGGAAAAGCAACTCAGATCTCATGTGGAATAACTCCTTAAATGTCAGCAAGTTAGTTGGGCTCAAAAAACCAAACAAATATGTTGCTTAATGGGGACAAAAACATTGCCTATTTCCATACTATTGTGAACAGAAGAAGAACAAAGGAAGGAATAAAAAGAATTAAAAATGATTAAGATCAGTGGATTGAGGATCAAGAAGAAATTACTAATCTTGCAACTACTTACTTTCAAAGGTTTTTTTCACACCCAATTGGTCACCACCATGATCATTCTATACTTGATGATATTGAGCTTCCTCAATTATCCTAAAACCAAATTCAAAGTCTCGTAAAGCCTTTTGCACCTGAAGAAATTATATTTGTGCTTTCCCAGCTTCATCCAGATAAACTGCTGGTCCCGATGGCTTCAATGCCAGATTTTTTCGAAGGTTCTGAGATGCGATAGGTGGTGATATGATAAATTGCATTCTCTCTTTTCTAGGCAAAGGATATTTACTTAAACCATTAATTAGACCTTGATTTAATTAATTTCGAAAGGGCAACATCAACAAACGGTCAAAGATCATAGGCCTATCAGCCTTTGTAATGTTCTCTATAAATTCATTTCCAAAGCTTTGGTTCTTAGAATTCAACCTTTGCTTGATGATCTTATCTCCCCTCATCAGAATGCATTTGTCAAGAGCAGACTTTTATCTGACAATATCATTCTAGCTTCTGAAATGGTGCATTACATTAATAGATGCAAGAGCACAAAACAGTATTGGGTAGCTTTAAAAATAAATTTTAATAAGGCACATGACTTGGCCCTTCATCCAGAGTGTATTGCAAAAATGTGATTTCTTCCTTTATGGATCAAGAAAATTACGCAGTGTATTTCAATAGTGTCTTATATAGTGTTAGTTAATGGGCAACCATCTCATCAGTTTACTCCAGCTAAGGGCCTTAGGCAAGGGAATCCACTTTCACCCTACTTTTTTATCGAGTGTGCTAATGTTTTTTCATTAATGCTACAAAAGGCAGATCAAGATAAGCAGATTAAGGTGCTAAGATCTCAGGGCATTCTCCAAGTATCAATCATCTTTTGTATACAAATGATTAGCTTTTGTTTTTTAAGGCAAATTC
>JANHAO010002318.1:0-29214 GCA_026873985.1 Saraca asoca
CTTTATATCCAATCCACAGAATGTATAGTTCTAGATGTGATAGGGCTCAATCAAATTGGCCTAGGGCACCCACCCAAACTAACAAATATAATGTAATCAATGTCATAAGCTATCCGACATGTCTGCCAGATGCTTATAAATAATCTATACATCTCCTTACACTTCCATCTTTATCCACTCCTGCCCAAGGAATTTACATGTTTCCAAGTGCACTTGAGGGTTATTACCCAATTTTTCAATGGATCCAGTATCTTAATCATATTCAAATCACATTACATAGCATAAAGATTTTTATACAGGTAAGCAGGATTTATCAAACATACAGAAATTTGCTAATGTATTTTCATGTTCATTCATCATACAGAAAAGTAACATCATCAATTTCAATATTATAAAGCAAGATGGAAACGCATAATTTTAACACGATAAGCCATTTCAAGTATACACACAACATATAAATATACTTTCAAAACCACTTCAACATATATGAAAATCCCATAATTTAAAAGGAATTTATAATGTTCCATATAATAAAATTATATTATATTTTTACATGGGATCCTTAAGTGAGGAGGATTGTTTACTCACCTCGATCAGCACAAATTTTTATCTTGGATTCCAGGAATGTTGGAGTAATCATCAAGCTTGAGAGGTGTATTAGCATTAACATAGGAAATTTTGTTCACGACATAATGCAGTTTCTCATTTATCAAAGGTGCTGAATTAGCCAATACAACTATTTATATTGGAGTAATCCTCCCATAATGGAATGACACTTGTGGGTTTGGCCTTTTAGCATTTGCTGTAAGGTTTCATTTGTAGGTTCTAGCTTGCTGCATAGACTAATGGTATTGATAAGTTGGGGAGGGGAGTGAGAGTTTGTGTAGTGTAAAACTACAGTTGATGTGAAAACTTCAACAATGAAATAATCCTTTGGAGGTTAACTTAAGGTTACCAATATAGTAACTGATTGACCATCATGTATATCAAAGGATTCGTATATGTTTTGTAGTGTGTGGGACCCTTCCATCTCAACTAATTTCATGATATGACCTTGAATCTAGAAGTTAATTAATGTTAACAATCCTACATTTGAGATGTTGAACATATAGGTTTTTCCTTGATCACCAAAGAAGGTAGTATAAGCTTGGCCATTAACAAGGAGGCCATCAGGAAAGCCAAGAAATCTTCCAGAATCCAAATTTTGCTTTAATATCTTGAAGCTGTTCAATCGAAACTGGGCACAGCTTGCTATTGCGAAGTTCTCAGCTTCAACCTTCCGCCATATAACTCCACAACTTTGGCTGCAACAAGGAACTACAGCAAGCTGAAATTAATGCTGGAAGGCTAACCAACAGGAGCAAAGCTGCATTTGGCTCCTCTCATCTGCTACTCAATTTAGCTAGTAGAGAATGCAGTTGAGTTCAAAACTCATGACAATGCCAGCCATAACTTACGTAGACTAACAAGAACGACAGGAAGAAGGATTGCTAGTTACTGGTTGCCATTCATTTGCTGAGTGTTGAACTAATAAGGAAGGCATCATAACTACCACGGCCGTTTGAGATGATGTTGTTGTCTGGTGTTGTATGGATTAGCAGCTAGTTTCAAGTGGCTCCAATGGAGTTAAAGAAAGTTAACTCTAGCAGTTATGTACCCCTTCTTCACCCATGATCGTGATAGTCCCCTGCAACGGAGTAGCTTGACCAGAAAAGATCAAGACATTACAAAGGTTTTTGCTAGCCATTTCACACTGCACTGCTAGCATTGAACTCTAGTTGGTAAACAGTAGTTAAGGGCTGGAGAGCTCTGAGCAAAATCGAGTGGCTGGCTATAAGGTAGAATGACCACTTCCATTGCAAAATTCTCCATGCCATATTGCAAGAGTAAACAGATCGACTAAGAAAATGGAAGGTGGTGGTTGAGCAGACTTAGCCGGTGCTGGCTAGAGCTACTAAATGATCGAACTGCTGCCATTCTTGGAGTTAGGTGGCACCCTTGTGTAGAGAGGAAAAGAGAAACTATAGTGGGGTTTTTGGGAGGAAGAAATGAGGAAGCTTAGCAGATGCCGGAAACAACCCAAGATGACGGAGGAGGAAGGAGAGCAAAGTATCGAGAACTGGAGAAATTTCTAGAGAAGAGAAAGGAAAATATCAGGACCAGTGTCTGGGTTTTCATTTTATAAAAACAAAATGAAATGGTGAAAGTTACACTTTGGCCCTAACAGAAATTTAGCATATTCACCTAAGTCCTTCCAGAAAAGGAAAATTATACTACAACCACAACAAAATTTGAAAATTTTCATAATAGTCCACTGAATTCCATTTTTTTCCTGTTGAGGTGTTACAAACTTTCCCCCATCAAAAGAATTCATCCTCAAATTCTAGAAGCATAGTTATATAGGATCAAAGTGAAGCATTGGGTTAACTTTGAAGTTCCAATGACATTGGAAAAGAAAATTCAAATCGAGAAGCTATTCGAATGAAAGGGGATATTTGTCTTTCGTACATAACTCAAGTTCCCACGTCATCTCTTCTTCTCATGTATGCTTCATAGAATCTTCCCCTACAATTGTCATTGAAGTTGAAACTTGAAAAGCTTAGCTCCAGAGCATCACCAGAATCGTAATCTTTCACCATATGAAGTAGTTTATCATCAAAATTTACTCTATTGGCAGAGCCCTCAGTTTGGTCAAGCACCACCTTTCTAGTTGGCATATGATGAGTCCACCATAATGTTTCTTGATTACAATAGAATGCCTATCTCAAAGGACAACATGATAAACAACTCTGAATCCGCCATGGCCTATTTCACTTTCTTTATTAGAAGATTGTGTGCTTCATCAACAAAGTTAGCATCACAAGAAAACATTACAAACTTGCCAGAGTTTGGATCATCTATGGGCAAACAACTAAAGTCTTTGCCACCAAAGAATGCAAAAGAAGCAGCAGAATGTGACATCGGATGTTGCACATGGATGTTAAGGACAGTAATAGCCACCACACCAATGGCAATAAAAGCAATTGCACCAATAGCAATAAGGACAAGAGTGATTAATAATAGAGCCACATAATGATGGATTACCAAAAATGAATGAGGGTGAGATGGTATTGAAGTAGCCACCCACTGGTAGCTCACCTTGTATAAGGTTGTATGAGACATTAAAGGAAACAAGATGGGATAGATTTGTCAAATCCTTAGGTAATATTTTGGAGAACTTATTCCATGACAAGTCTACTTACTCAAGTTGGTTATGTTTGCTATAGCTATAGGGATTGAGCCAGTAAGCTTGTTGTGGGAAAGAATCAAAGATGTTAGGAATGAACACTTCTCAATTTAGATTAAAATCCTCCCACTTAGGATTTTCTTTTGTAACCTCAATTCACCAAGTGAAATTGTACCTTCTATTTCAGAGGGAATACTTTCATTAAGCTTGTTGTCACTTAAGTCAAGAATGTACAAAGATTTAAGTTCTCCTATGCTAATTGGGATAGAACTAGAAATATTGTTGGTGAACATATTTAAGACTTGCAAGCTACTAAGACCCCTGATGCTGGATGGAAGTTCGCTAGAAAATACATTTAATGATAAATCCAAAACCTAAAAACCATGATAAGTTGTAGGTAGGTATGGATGATGGCAACGATGGAAAAAAGTCGCAAAAGATATTGGAGGTAGTAATAGAGTCAATGGTACTGGAGCCCATGATGCTTCTTGGTGGAGGAGACCATGAAAAGGAAGTGGTGATGGAGGTGGAATATGATAATTATAGGACCCCAAATTTAAAGAATGATGTGAATTTTTGTCTAGCATTAGAGAATGTATGAAATATCATGTTTTCATGCAATAAAGGAGGATGAGTCAAATGAGATTAACCTATGTTTCACATTATAGCAGATGGAACTTGAAAACTAAGATTCCAAGGAACTATTAAAAATGTTGCTAGTGGTTAGGGTAAATAGACATGATAACCTAACAGACCACCATGATGAGGGTCAGCAGTAGGAGCATCTTCGATAGGTGGTAGTGAAGAACCTTGTTGAAAATGAAAGGAAGGAGATGGAGCTTGTAGGCATTGTTGATAAGCAACCTACATGGATGTCTAGAGACTCTATCCAAATTTAGGATCATTATTCACTTAATTATATACTTCAAATAGGATGACTCAAATATGATGTTCAATGGACTTTAATAGCACAGAAGTGAGTTCACATAAAATCCAATCATTAGTATTCTCATCCCCAATCCAAGCCTCTAGATAGTCCCCAGTTAAGCACTTACACTTCTGTCATTCTCGTTAACAATCTACAATCCCTTATCAAATAGCCAGCTCCAAAGCCTATAATGACCTTCAATGATCTAGAATTGGTATTTTGTAATCTGGATTTTAAGAAGTAAGAGTGGAAATCAAAAAGCAACAAAGTGGGCCTATCAACCTTAAGTAAGAATAGTTATGTATATAAGTAGGAAGACAAGATTTGGGAAATGCGAAGATTTTCAACATATTTATGGTGTGTGGTCAACATATCCTTATTCATGTGTCGTACTCCTGAGTGCACTGACATAAACTCAGTATGCTTATCCTATCTTGGCAGTTAGAGACCTCTATATGCACCTAAACCCTAGACCATGCTCTGATACCAACTTTGTCATGCCTCAATCCACGAAACATGATCGACGTAGAAGGTCGCCTTCAGGAATCCCTTTCCATTAGGAAATCCCATACAAGCCTTACAATGCAACTAACATACCAATGACTCATTATTTCATCAATCCATGATGAAATATTTATATAGTAAATTTTGATCAAAATCTGGCAGAGTTTCCTCTATTTTCTAGACACCTGGCCTCAAGGCCTATACAACAGCATAAGGACTACAAGCCTACCATAACCTGTATAATATTATAACAAACACAATGGCCTGGATTACATAATCTACATCCTATTGGGTAGCCAACAATCATACACATGCATATGCAATCCTACCAACTGCCAGATATTTTACACCATTTATATACCTTTATTCTTTACAGAAATAATCCACTCGATCAAAGAGCAGATTCCTTATCAGTGAAGGGTGGAGGTGGTATAGGAAAATCCTAAGGCTCTAAAAAATAAGGAAAGAGAGGAGTGAGCTTCATAGAAATTCAGTGAGTAAACAATCCCATGATCACCCAAAAATCCCATTTGAAAACCATGCTCAAAAGTATATATATAAATATAAACATAGCCGTGTAGATGTACTTACCCGTTCTGCAAGCATAATCTTATTACACATCTAAAAACTATAATTTAGCAAGAAAGTTATGTAATGGAAAATATGATATTCAACAACGTAATAGTAAATAGGAGAAAAATACCAGTAACTTTCTAAAATTTTCATTAAAGCCCAATATAGTAAAACATACAATTGGATTCCCAATGAACAATTACAAGAGGTAACCACCATAATATAATGTAATCAATATCATAAGCCATCCGACATGTTTGCCAGATGCTCATGAACAATCTATACATCTCCTTACACTTTCATTCTTATCCACTCCTGCCTGGAGAATTTACATGTTCCAAGTGCACTTGAGGGTTACTGCCTAATTTTTTAATGGATCCAGTATCTTAATCATATTCAAATCACATCACATAGCATAAAGATTTTTATACAGGTAAGTAGAGCAACATTTATCAAACATACAGAAATATGCTAATGTATTTTCATGTTCATTCATCATATAGAAAAGTAACATCATCAATTTCAATATTATAAAGCAAGATGGAAACACATAATTTTAACACGGCAAGCCATTTCAAGTATACACACAACATATAAATATACTTTCAAAACCACTTCAACATATATGAAAATCCCATAATTTAAAAAGAATTTATAATATTCCATATAATAAAATTATATTATATTTTTACATGGAATCCTTAGGTGAGGAGGATTGTCCACTTCCCTCGATCAGCACAAATTTTTATCTTGGATTCCAAGAATGTTAAAGTAATCAGCAAGCTTGAGAGGTGTATCAACATTAACATAGGAAATTTTGTTCATGGCATAACATAGTTTCCCATTTATCAAAGGTGCTGATTTGGCCAATACAACTATCTATATTAGAGTAATCTTCCTATAATGTAATGACACTTGTGGGTTTGGCCTTGTAGCATTTGCTGTAAAGTTCCATCTATAGGTTCTAGCTTGCTGCATAGACTAATGGTATTGATAAGCTAGGGAGCTGGCAAGGGACCAGTAGCTAGGGAGTGAGAGTTTGTGTAATGCAAAACTACAGTTGATGTGAAAACTTTCTCGGTAAAACTTGTTGAGTCAATAATGTAATACTCATTTGGAAGCTGACTTAAGGTTACCAATACAGTAACTAATTGACTAACATGTATATCAAAGGATTTGTATATGTTTTGTAGTGTGTGGCACCTTTCCATCTTAACTAATTTCATGGTATGACCTTGAATCCAGAAGTTAATTAATGTTGACAATCCTACATTTGAGATGCTAAACATATATATTTTTCCTTGATCACCAAAGAAGGTAGTATAAGCTTGGCCATTAATAAGGAGGCCATCAGGAAAGCCAAGAAATCTTCCAGAATCCAAATTTTGCTTCAATATATTGAAGCTGTTCAACCGAAATTGGGCACAGCTTGCTATTGTGAAGTTCTCAGCTTCAACCTTCTGCCACATAACTCCACAACTTCAGCTGCAACAGGGAACTATAGCAAGTTGAAATTAATGCTGGAAGGCTGACCAGCAGGAGTAAAGTTGCATTCAACTCCTTCCATTTGCTACTCAATTTAGCTAGCAGAGAATGCATTTGAGTTCAAAACCCATGATAATGCTAGCCACAACCTACGCAGAATGATGGGAGGAAGGATGACTAGTTATTGGTTGCCATTGGTTTGCTGAGTGCTGAACCACTAAGGAAGGCATCATAACTGCCACGGTCATTTGAGATGATGTTGTTGTTTGGTGGTGCATGGATTAGTAACTTGTTTCAAGTGGCTCTGATAGAGTTAAAGAAAGATGACTCCAATAGTTGTGTACCCTTTCTTTGCCCATGATCATGACAATCCCTTGTGGCGGAGTAGCTCGACCAGAACAGATTAAGGCATTACGAAGGTTTTTGTTGGCCATTTTACATTACATTGCTAGCATTAAACTCTAGTTGGCAAATGATGGTGAAGGGCTGGAGAGCTCCAAGCAGAATTGAGTGGCTAGTTGTAAGGCAGAATGACCACTTCCATTGCAAAATTCTCCATGCTATACTGCAAGAGCAGACAGATTGACTATGAAAATGGAAGGCGGTGGTTGAGCAGCCTTAGCTGGTGCTCATTGGAGCTGCTGAACAGTTGAATTGCTACCATTCTTAGAGTTAGATGGTGCCCTTGCACAGAGAGGAAAAGAGAAACTACAGTGGGGTTTTTGGGAGGAAGAAAAAAGGAAGCTTAACAGATGCCGGAAGCAACCTAAGACGATAGAGGAGGAAGGAGAGCAAAGCACCAAGAACTAGAGAAATTTTTGGAGAAGAGAAAGAAAAATATTGGGGCCAGTGTTTGGGTTTTCATTTTATAAAAACAAAATGAAATGGCGAAAGTTACACTTTGGCCTTAACAGAAGTTTAGCATTTTCACCTAAGTCCTTCAGGAAAAGGAAAAATTATACAATAACCACAACAAAATTTGAAAATTTTCATATTAGTCCATTGAATTCCAATTTTTTTTCCTATTGAGGTGTTACACGTTCATATATAAAAAACATATCCTTATTTCTTTTCAAGTGTTTAAGGATGGTCTTGACTATACTCCAATGATTTTCTCCTAAATTGGCTTGATATCTATTAGTCATACTAAGTAAATAGGAAACATTTGGTCACATACATAACATGACATACGTTATTGATCCTATTGCAAATGTGTAGAGAATCTTATTTATGTGTTTCTATTCATCTTCTACTTAGGACACTTCTTCTTAGACAAGTGAATACCATGAGACATGAGTAAGAACCCCTTTTTGGACACATCCATGCTAAATCTCTTTAACATCTTATCTATGTACGTGGATTGGGAGAGGCCAAGCAACCTTTTAGATCTATCTCTATAGATCTTTATACCATGCTTCTTAAAGTCCTTCATGGAAAGTGTAAACCATAACATATCATAATATAGGAACGTCGTTTCTTATATGTAGGATGTCATTTGCATACAAGAATAGGAATACAACCACATTCCCAACATTTTTCTTGTACACACATGGTTCATCAATGTTCTTGATGAAGTTAAACAATTTGAATGCCTCATCAAAATAGATTTTCCAAGTTCTTGAAGCTTGCCTTAGTCCATATATGGACTTCTATAACTTGCATACTTTGTGGAATTTAATTTGAGAGACAACCATTAGGTTGTATCATATATACATCCTCTTTCAATTTCTCATTAAGGAAAGTTATTTTGACATCTATTTGTCAAATCTCATAGTCATAATATGCAACTATTACAAGTAAAATCCTAATGGACTTTAACATGGTAACTGGTGAAAAGGTTTCCTCATAGTTAACTCTTTGAATTTGTTTATAACCTTTTGCCACCAACCTAACCTTGTAGGTTTGTATCTTGCCATTTGCATATGTCTTTCTCTTAATGATCACATGCACTCAATAGGTTTTATTCCTTCAGATGTATTGACCAAGTTCTATACTTAGTTTTAATACATTGAATCCATTTTAGATTTCATGGCTTAATGCTACTTTAAGGAATTAATATATGATATTATTTCCTAGCAACTAATAGGCTTATTGTTGTCCTCTTGGATAAGGAAAAAATCATATCTTTTAGGTTTATGATGTTCCTTACTAGATTTCCAGAGTACATGTGTACTTTGATCTTGATTACTTATCTCAACTCCTTGAGATGCTTGTTTAAGCTCATCCTCAACCATATGATCTATGTCATTTTGTGGCTCTTGAACTTCTTCAAGTTTTACTTTACTCCACTAGCCTTTTTAAGGATAAACTCTTTTATCTAGAAGGTAGTGTTTATTCAGACAAATACCTTTTACTTAACATGATGATCAAAGTAGTAACCCCTTATTTTCTTAGGGTATCCCATAAATAAACATTTATCATTCTTAGATCCCAACTTGTTTGTGATGATCCACTTCACATAAGTATAACATCCTCAAATCTTCATGTGTGAAAGACTTGGTTTCTTCTCGAACCATAACTTGTATGGTGTCTTGTCAATAGATTTTGATGGGACATGGTTAATGATATATGCAATAGTTTCAAACTATAACCTCAAAAAGAGATATGTAAAGTTGAAAAAGCTCATCTGGGAGCATACCATGTCAAACAAGGTACTGTTTCCCCCTTTTTGAAACATTATTCATTTGTGGTATTGTGGGTGGAGTCTATTATGAAAAAAATCCCAAACTACTTTAAATAATCCATGAATTCCTGGCTTAAGTATTCTTTACCTCAGTTAGACTTAAGTGTTTTAATACTTTTTCTAATTTGTTTCTCTATTTCAGATTTAAATTCTTTGAACTTTTCAAAGGTTTTATACTGATATTTCATCAAATACATGTATTCATACCTAGAGTAATTATCGGCAAAGTAATAAAGTAGGTAATTATGCCTCTGGTTAGAGTAGTCATTGGACCACATACATCACCATGTATCAACTCTAGTACTTCTTTGGCATGTTCACTCTTTCCAATAAAGGGTTTCTTAGTCATTTTCACAATGAGATATGATTCCCAAGTTTCAAATGATTCGTAATTAAATGGATCCAAATATCCATCTTTATGTAATTTTGTGATTTTAGTTTCATTAATATGACAAAGTCTATAATGCCAAAGATAGGATGGATTTATAGATTCATTAAATTTTGGTTTCTTATTTTTCATTGAAATAGAAGTTTCTCTAAGTTTTTTTGCTTCACGGTTTCTTGAAGTAGAAGCTTCTCTAAGCCTCTTCAGCTTTATGTTTTCAAGATAAGCCTTATAATTTCACTTCCAATGGCCTTCTACTTCATAATGGTAACAGATGCCTTTGGGAGTGCTCTTTTTCTTCTTTTGTAAACCTCCTCTAGGTTTCTCAACCTCACCTTAACGTTAGAACTCTTCTTAGGCATATTCTTCTTTCCCTTATTAGGCTTAGAAGAAGTACTGTCCATCAGTATATGTTGTTCTTTCTTAAAAGTCATTTTAGCAGTTTTAAGCATGTTGAGCAATTCTGCAAAAGAGGCCTGTATTTTATTCATGAAGAAATTTATGACAAACTACCTGTTGATGATGGAATCTGATTTTGGCAAATTTTAGTCAACGGGTGTGGTTCTTGAACCCCGAACTGTTTCTTGGTCAATCATACAAGAGAAGGAAGAGAGGAAGATAACAAAGAGGAAGGGAGAATGCAGGAAACAGTAGACAATATTTTTAACATGGTTCGGCTAAATTCAGACGGTATCAGACCCTACATCCACGATGGAGCTTTTTATTAATTTAAAAGAGATTTTACAAAGCTTTAGCTATAGCTATTTCAGCCTCCTCCCTTCTAACAGAGAATTCCTATTTATAGAGGGAGAAGGGTTACATACAATGATTGCAAGCTACAATTCTATTACATCATGAAATAAATGTAAAAGATAGAAGAACTCCTGTAATACGGCTGCTTCAGGCTGCTTTCTGTGAAGTGGGTCCTTTTAGTCGACTGGAATGCAAACTTGATGCAAGCCTATCTGGGACTTCCTTTCGTCGAGCCCTTAGGAAATGCTTGGCCTTCACAAGCTGAGATCCCTGGTGGGAGGTCATTGTTGTTCTTCGAGCAGCAAGGATGAGCTCGAGGTCGAGAGGCGAGCTTGTTCTTTATGCGAGCTGGGGCTTGGCGAGCTGGGACAATTTATTGAACTCACAGGCCGGGACTTTGTGCACTTGTCCTTAGCAAGCTTAAGTTCTTCTGAGCTTTCAGTTTGCTCGGCCAAGACCAATTTTCATCCATAACATAAGCCCCCAACTCTCAGTTCGCTTTATGGACTGGGAGTTATAATTTTTCTAAGGCTTTGTCCGTACTCTCAGTCAAAGTCTTTGCCTGACTGAATCGTCATTTTAGACTTCATTTCTATCTTTTCATTCTGCTTCAGACCATGCTTTTTTCTGTTTGTAATTTTTGGCCATTGGTGTGGCACTTTTGCTTGTTTTGGGCCATTTGATTAAGATCAGCTAAACATCTTCTGGATTTTTTGGTGGATCGAGTTGGTCTTTTTATACCTTGGGGCTCTTTTCCTTCTTCATCAGAGAGTTTAATGGAGAAGTCAATTGAGCCCTTTGTGTTTTTGATAACTTGGCTTCTGGTGAAACTTTTTAAAGCATGGATGGTCTGTTGCAGAATGTTTGAAGCCGTGAATGGCCTGTTGCACGTGACTCCCCCGCAAGATTCATCTTGTGGGCTCCTAGGGAGTTTTGTGCAAATATTGGATTGTTTCCTCTTGGTCCTTCCATAAAATCTAGCTCTGTCGGCCAGACCCTTGGTACCTTTTTAAATTACATAAGGTCTGGTCTAGGAGGAACTGTCGGAGGAACATAAGCAGGAGTAGTGAGGATTGCCGTCCTTCCTGCTAGTGGGAGTTTGTCTCCTGGTAGTTGGCCTTCTGCTTTCGATAGTAGCTTTAGGCTTCATGCTTTTGTTTCTACATTTCTTCTTCTTCTGATGTAATTTTACCTCGTTGAATGAGGCCTTTTTAATGAATGAGCTCTTTTGTATAGCTCCTTGAATGTTATATCGAATGCTTTACTGTATATATATATTTCTACAGATCAATAAAATTTCTTTCTGATCGATCAGCCATATCTTCGATTCTTAGTTAATTTTGTCATTCGATTGCCCTAGTTTGTAACGAGCAATAGTTAGGACGCACGTAAGCTGCTTCTGGTAAGAGGTTGCATGCGAGCTATGATCTTTTGATCGCATGTTAGCTATAGATACTTAGTTGCATGAGAGCTCCAACAAATTTGTTTTAGCGTCCTCACACTACGGCGAGCTTGTAGCTTGTTGCCAATTTTTTATGCTGAACTCCACTCGTTCAGTAGTGCTTCCGCACCTCAGTGAGCTCTTGGCTCTTTGCTGGATTTTGAGTGCATCACTGAGGTAGGCTTTGCGCCATCTCACCATCAGGTGTGCTTTGATAGCAAGATGATAGCTCATCGTTAGATGAGATCGCGTATCCATTCCATAACAAGCTCATTGCTTAGTCTTACAGTAATCTTGTTACTTAGTGAGACAGTAATCTTGTTGCTCAGTCTCGTAGTAATCTTGTTGCTTAGCGAGACAACAATCTTGTTACTCAGCCTTACAGCAATCTTGTTCTCAGTGAGATAGCAATCTCGTTGCTCAGTGGTCGTTTATAGAATTTGTCTTTGCCAGTAATCTCATTGCTTAGTCCCACAACAATCCCATTACTCAGCGAGACAGCAATCATGTTGCTCAGTCCCCGTAGCAATCTTATTGCTCAGCAAGGCAGTATTCTTGTTGCTCAGTCCCACCAAGATTGTAGTTAAGATGCTTTCCTCCGAGGGGTTTTCCATGGAGTTGGCTTCGTGCTTGAACCTAGCTATATCCTTCTACTAAAAGATCATTGCAAGATGACATGGCGGAGTGAGCTGTCTCTTTAGTGCCCGATATTGGTCAATAAATTTTCTTTGGCATTTCTCCTAACTATTGACACTATAAGCCAGGAGGCTTCTAAACCATGCTTGGGGTATACCTCCCAATGTGGCTAGGAAGACATGGCATTTGACCAAAGGGCTAATTGTTTGAAGATCCATTTGGATTTTGAATGCATCCAAATGGTCGTTTGGGTCGCTGTTCCCATCATACAGCAGGATCACGGGCACTTTAAGTTTCTGTGGGAGGGGCTGCATTTCGATCTCCATAGAGAATGATGAGCTTTTCTCGTAGCGAGGTTGGTTATTCTAAGATTGGTGGCATTCCTCTAGCTGTTTTAGTCTTTGAAGGACTTCCTTTATCACTAGATCCTGCATTTTAGACTGCGGGCCATAGCTTTCAGCTCATTGCGAGCCCCCAGATTGCTGAGTATCACAATTTTCATGAGTTTCTCTTCGGGCTCCTTCACATAGCTGCTAAAGTTGTGTAAAGATTTCTTCTTGCCTTTGGGTACCCTGTGCTTGTACCTATGCCAGTGCTCAAACAGTTTCAGCCAACTCTCTTACCATATTTTTGAGTGCCGATTGAGAGGCTGCTGGCTGAATGGCCGGAGTACTGGAACTCTTGGTGGTCCTTCCCCTAATCATTGGAGTTGAACAGAAGAGTTAACCCAGAAACAGATGAGGGCCTTTTCTTCTAGTGCCAAAATGTTGATGGTGGAATCTGATTCTGCCAAATTCGAATCAACGGGTGTGGTTCTTGAACCCTGAACTGTTTCTTGGTAAATCGCACGAGAGAAGGAAGAGAGGAAGATGATAGAGAGGAAGGGAGAATGCAGGAAATAGCAAGAAATGTTTTTAATTTGGTTCGACTAAATCCGGATGGTATCGGACCCTACGTTCATGGTGGAGCTTTTTATTAATTTAAAGGAGATTTTACAAAGCTTTGGCTATGGCTATTTCGGCCTCCTCCCTTCTAATAGAGAATTCCTATTTATAGAGGGAGAAGGGTTACATATAATGATTATAAGCTACAGTTCTATTACATCAAGAAATAAATGTAAAAGATAGAAGAACTCTTGCAATACGGCTGCTTCAGGCTACTTTTTGTAGAGTGGGTCCCTTTGGTCGACTGGAATGTAGACTTGATGCAAGCCTGTCTGAGACTTCTTTTCGTGGGGCCCTTGGGAAATGCTTGGCCTTTATGAGCCAAGATCCCTGGTGGGAGGTCATTGCTGTTCTTCAAGCAGCGAGGATGAGCCCGAGATTGGGAGGCGAGCTTGTTCTTTATGCAAGTTGGGACTTGGCGAGCTGGGACAATTTATCGAACTCACGGGTCGGGACTTTGCTCACTTGTCCTTAGCAAGCTTAAGTTCTTCTGAGCTTTTAGTTTGCTCGATCAAGACCGATTTTCATCCATAACACTACCCATGTGACTTAGGAAAGGAATGCAATATAATGTTCACTACATGATCATTGTTAGTTACATGGTCAAGTTAGACAAATATCTCTATTAGCTTGATCATCTTTAGCACATGAGTTGTAATAGATGATCCCTCAGCCATCTTGTAGTTGAACAATTCTTGAGATATTTGGTATCTCTCAATATGAGCACGTCCTTTATATAACTCTGACAAATGTAGAATCTTCTTGGACAATATCATATTCTCATGTTGCTTTAGAAATTTATGAAACACTAAAGTTAACATCATATATTCTTAATGTTTTAAGTAAGCATCAAAGTTAAAACTTTTACACTCACCTGAATCTTTAGATGGAGGTATAAGAGGATTCTTTTCAATGACATAAGCTATCTTTTCTTGTTTAAGGACAATCTTTAAGTTTTATAACCACTCCAGCAATTTGGTCCAATTAGCTTATTATTAGTCAGTATGCTTTTTAAGGAGATGTTATTCGTCATTTTTAACAACCTTTAATAAAAATAAAGTGGATTAATATCTAAATATAATATTCATTTGATATGGACATTAATAAAATAAACTTACACTATTTTCTTCAATTCTAATGACCCTCTATCTTAGTATCAAATTATTACATTGGATGATAATCATAGTAGGATCTTGATCTAATTTCCTTGAACTTGATGGAGGTTAAGGAATCTAAATAAATTAGACTAGGTAGGTAACTCTATGTAAATTAAATCTCCTTGTAACTCTTAATCATTAGGTTGATAACTCTTTGTCATTTATTATCCATCACATCAAATATTATTAACAACTTTTTATTTATAACATTTAAAATGAAACCTAATTACACCTAAACATTGTATAGTAATGGTGATGGCCATCCAAACAATAGGTGTTTGCTAAGTTGAAACCATAAAAAAAGAATATCATATGCATTCAAATAATAATAATATGAAAGATGTAGCGTAACCTTAACAGAGGCTAATAAGTTATCATGAAATCAATCTTTGGTTATCATTATTTTGATTGATGGCATTAGAACCATGTTTTTAACATGTAACTTAAAGGTTTCATGCACTAGTCTACATAATACATACATCCCATTCATATCACAATATAAATCCTATGTATGCATACGTTTACTAGTCTATGTCATACATACATCACCATTTATATCATACATATAAATCACATATGTGCATAATATATATGAGATGATTATGGACCAATTTAAATTATTCCCTTGAGTCATAAAAGGGAAGAATCTTCATGTCATGCATTTCTTGCCACGTATTTGTTACTTGGGCGCCTCTTTCTTTTTCCAAAAGAAAAATAACATTCACTAATTTCTATCCCATGTATCTAATTACATCTTATAGAAGAAATCTTGAGTTACATTCATGGAGAGAGAGATAAGAAGAGAATTTTATATTCAAAAGTAGATAGAAAAATAGGACACACATGCCTTATTTGATAAAAATACCTAAAAAATAGAATATATATTATATCTATAAAAGTATTTGGTCCATAATCATGCTTCCATGCATTCAAGTATATATGAGGTATATAAGACAAGAAAATATAGAACATTAACTATTTGATTCAAATTATTGTCATGCATGCTTCAAATTATTTAATTAACATTTAATTTGAATAATTGACTAATTTTATTCCATTATCAAACATCACAACCAATTTATTTTGGAAACTAATCATTATTAATTCCAAAATCGATCAATTAGTCAATTCTATGTTACTTTCTAAAACTTTGGAATCAAGTAAATAATTAAAGGAAAGTTTTCAAAATTATTTTTAATCAATCTGTAATCATATTCAAATTAAATTCAAAGTTAAAGAAAGTTTCCATAATCATATGAACACAATGTAGGCAAGTTTTTTTTTTTTTTAAAAAAGTTGATTGTAATTGCAATTAATTTCCCAAATTGTATTTAAATGAGCAAATCATGAGATTGATTGATTGTCATCACAATCAATCAAGAGGTTGACTAACTATCATTACAACCAATTAAGGTGGTTAGAACCACCACCATGGTGGTCGGAAAAATCGACCAACCATGCGGGTCCCACCAACAAGTTTTGGCTAGCTTGTTGTTATCCATGTGCAACAGTTAGTCTAACTAGCCTTTTCTGCCATAGATGGCCAACAAGCTTGTCATGATAGGTAGCCAACTTCTCTCTAGTATATTTATTTTTTATTCAAATAATAGATTCAATCAGTATTAGTTTGTGAAAAAAATTTTACAAAAAAATTTTGCACTTTGAACAAAAAACTTTAAAAACTTTCATCATATGGAATGAAATTACAACATACACATAATTTCCATTATCACCATAATAATCAAATCCTTAATCATGAATTAATGGAAAAAAACATGGACTCTGATACAATTGTTGGAAAAATTGCATCTAAGCATATCAAATATGCCGATCATATGTATCAAGAATATGTAATGAAAATTACAAATTAATTTATAAACAAGGTAAAGTTTAAATAAATAAATAATTTAATGTCATGCCCCGACCCTTGCAACGTGACCTGCATAGAAGGTTACTATTAGGAAATCCCCTACAAGCCTGACCATGTAAAATGACATACAATTAGACCAATACACAACTAAAGATGCACATATTCATTTTAATGAAAATCTGATAGAATTTCCTCTATTTTGCAGATGACTGGGTGCAAGGCCAATAACAAAAAGGTACACATCCACCACAACCTATACAATAATACAAAATAACAATGGCCTAGAATAACACAATCTATAACCTACTAGGCACACCACAATCATTATACAGACATGCATACCATCCTACCGACTGTCTTTGTTTTTCCACCATTTATATACCTTTATACTCCGCAGAAATGATCCACTCGATCAAGGAGTGGATCCTGTATCAGTGTGATGTGGAGGAAAGGTATGTGTATCCTGTGGCTCTGAAAAATATTGAGAAGAGAGGAGTGAGTTTCATAGAAACTCAATGAGTAGACAATCCCCTAAAAATATATGTATGCATATATAGTTAAAATTATGATATTCAATTAACTATGCACTCAATTGGAATACAAGGAAAATTCTTAGTCGTAATCATAACATCATAAACATATCTAAAATCAATCCAATACGCGTGCCAAATATTTATATATATATATATATTCGATAGGTCCACCTTTATTTCTCCGCCACACAGGCTAGTCACAAGTGCCACACAGGCTAGTCATAAGTGCCACAAGATTACCAATGGATTTTCAATGGATCCAGGACCTTAATTTATTAGGTCATTTGAAATATTATGCTACAAAAATAAAAGCATAATTTTATCATATTAAATAAATTTCTATGTATATATATATACACAACATACCATTGTAATACCTCAGGAAAAAAATAATATATTATTGAGGGATCAAAGTGAAAAAGTTTAAAATTTCATTGGGGCTATAATGTAATTTCTTATTTTCTAGAAGGACTTATTTGAAGTTGATGGAAAGTCGATGGGGGTCAAACTACAATTTGCCCCATTTCCTTTTCTGTATATATTTACCCAAGCTGGTTCTTCCTCCAGCATGATCTTAGTTTCACGAAGCTTCCCCTTGTTGCTGTTGCGTTCTTCGGCATTCGACGACTCTAGTGCTTTGGCCCGATGTTGATCGGCTATCTCTGACCGTCGTTTCTTTCCTTCCAGCTCTTTGATGCTTCCTCCTTGTTATGCATGCTACTTCTCCCTCTGATTGAAACCCTAACTACATGACCGTCGACTAACTTCATCCCTTCTTTAGCCTTGCAAGCTTGGGCTACCGTCGTCTTCTTTTCTTCTTCCTTCAGCATCCTCCTCTTCATTGGCGTGACTCAGCAGTGATCTTTCTCCT
This sequence comes from Saraca asoca, assembly GCA_026873985.1. NCBI lineage: Eukaryota > Viridiplantae > Streptophyta > Magnoliopsida > Fabales > Fabaceae > Saraca > Saraca asoca. Next base: position 17,990 of record JANHAO010002318.1, read on the forward strand.
CTGTTTCAGCTAGTTCAGTCTACACCCCTAATTGGCTCACCGATGGCGTTTTGGCATGAGCCGAGCTAGTCATTGGTACTCCGGACCCCGATGAGCACTCCTAGAACAACAAATTTATTCTATAGCAACCCTATAGCTAGTCTGCAAGAAATTTCCCTTGAAACCCTTACTGTTCTAACTGGAAGAAATTTGGAATTCTCTTGTTATTTTGCATTGTCTTGCTTGAGTAGAGTTCCTATTAAAGGATTAAGCATATTGATGTTCAATTTTAGAGCTTCAGCTAACTTAGCTTTTTAAGGATTTTTTAATGTGAGTGGACAATCTTCCTTACTTAATGATCCCAAGTGTAAATATAAAATAATTTTATTACATGCAATATTATGAATTCTTTTAAATAATAGAATTTTCCTATATGTTAAAGTGGTTTCAAAAGTATATTTATATGTTATACGTGTACATGAAATGGTTTGCTATGATTAAATGATACATTTCCATCTTGTGTTGTGCCATTAGAATTGGCAATTCTACTTTCTATGTGATGAGTAGATATAAAAATGCATTAACCAGTTTATGTATGTTTTGATAAATATTGCTTACTCAAAATAGTATTTTCGTATTACATGATATTTTTAGATTATTGGGTTGAGATACTAGACCCATTGAGAAATTTATTAGTAACCCTTAAGTGCACTTGTGAACAAAATATCATACAGGCGTGATGGATGGATACAGGTGTGATGGAGTTATATTTATGATGTATGGTTATCTCTGGGAATTTTCCATTAGGGTTCTAGTTGGTTGTTTTGCATAAGCATTATTATATTTTATAAAACTTATTATATATTTTCTTATGTTCTCATCATGATGGATATTTTTCATAGTATCATGTATTGTTGTATATTTCATTTTGTTCAATATCATATTATAATTGTTCAACTATCTTGATAGATGAAGCTTCCAAACTTGTTGTGAGGTTATGACATTCAAACGGATAAGCATATTTTCACAGCTATATATATATACTTTTGAACATGGTTTTTAAATGGGGTTCTTAGGTGATCATTGGATTGTTTACTCACTGAGTTTCTATAAAACTCATTCCTTCTTCTTCATGTCTTTCAGAGTCAGAAGATATTCCTTTAGTTGCTTCATACCCTCCTGGTTCCAGAATCTACTTATTGATCGAGTAGGTCATTCATGTAGAGATTAAAGGTATATAAATGGTGGAAAATCAATGGCAGTTGGTAGGTGTTATGGGTATTTTATGGACAATGCATAACGGATTGGCCAAGGCCCAATAAGAAGTCCAGCCCAGCTAAGAAGGGGCCCAAATCACTTGATGATTAAGGTCGCTTAGTAGGGGTATCAGCTTGCTAGTCGCGAACTTAGAGCATAGGTTAAGGTTGTAGCGAGAACCTAACTCGCTAGGAAGGGCACTAGCTCACTGAGCAGAGCACAATGCCCAGACTATCCTTTAGCAAATTCATTCCAGATGGGTTCAGTGATGAGATCGATCCCTTTGGTCAGTCGATTGTCTGATGCGAGTCCAGGTCACTAAGATAGTGAGCTGAGCATGGGTATGGAAGCCTAGTCTTCAGCTGAGGGCACACATCCCCAATCGATAGCTCAACCTCCAAAATCGACATATTAGCCCCCAATAGTTCTATAATGATTTGCTCATCATTTATTATTCGATGCCTAGCATTTTTTGCCCGATATGGTGAAGATAATCATTTTTTTACTTGTCAAATTACACTTGTAATCCTCCCCTCTTCTATAAATAAGAGGAGACCACTGTAAAATATATAGTAAAAATTGCATGCAAGCACTCTACCGGAATAACAATACAATATTGTATCTCCGTTGAGTTACATAAAAAAACCATCACACAAAGTTAATATAATCCACCGTGGACCTAAGGGTTAATTAACTTTAGCTGAACCACGATAAAAGCTTCTAGTGGTTGCTGTTCTTCCTTATCTTTTCCCTTTTTCTTTTTGATTAGCTCACATCTTCAACTTGTAGTTTAGGGTGACATCGTACTCATACCTGTTGATTGGATTTTACCATCAACATTTTGGCACTAGAAGGAAGGCCTCCACTGTATTCTCTTCATCTTTGACAAATTGCTTTAACTATAATGGTAAGAGGAAAAGCCACCAGAAGCACAGAAGCCACCACTGGCTAGCTTGAGGGTCAGTCACAGCCTCAACGGGACTCTATTACCCCCACAATAGGTGTTGTAGTTAGCATGGCACCTCCCAATCCACACCAACCTATCACTTTTAAAGTAAATAGAGCTCAAACTTGGTACCAGTGCCAAGAAGCTCTTGAAAATACTATAAGGGAACTGGTAGACATGGTTAGAGCATTGGCCCAGGAATAAGCCCAGGGCGTGCAAAGACAAGTTAAAGTCATTGTGCCGGAAGGAGGTCTCCAGTAGCCAGAGCCTCAGCATGAAGAACTTGCTAGAGTCAAACGTCAGTAAACCATCTCCATTCACTCATCCAACTCGCAACTAAGGTAAGAGATTCATAGAGTTCACAAAGACAAAGGAGATGATTAGCAAACGAGAGCTCACACCAAGAAGAAAGCTCTAAAGAGACTGACCACAGGTACAGGTTAGACTGCTACTCACCTGGCCATAAACATAACTGAAGGCACAAGACCTTAGATTGCAATTCTCGTGATCTGTGAGATGATAGGAGCCAGTGAACCATCGGTCATCAATCCAAAACCCGAGACCTAGTAATTGAGGAGCTGCTTTCAAGGGTGAAGTAACAAGAAAAAAGACCCGTGGCCCAAAGCAGCCAAGACTCTTATGAGAAAAGGACACTGTTCATTAAAGAGATCAAAATAGAACCCTTTCCTTATAGGTTCAAGGTCCTAAATATCCCATTGTATAATGGGGATAGCGATCCATACAGCCACTTGGACGTATTCAATGTCCAAATGGACCTCCAGACCTCCAGCTTGTTGGTGAAGTATCGAGTCTTTCCTGCTACTCTTGGAGAGATAGCATGAACCTGGTTCAGGAATCTCCCAGCTCACAGCATTCATAACTTAATCAACTCGCCCTATCTTGCCACCTAGTGACAATTTTTCAGTGAAAAGAAAAATCACTCAAAGACTATATCACCTGATTTTGAAGAGAGGTCAGCAATGTGGAGAACCCGTCGAATGAGAGTGTTCTGATAGCTATCTAGCCAGACTTCGCAAAGATGGAAAACTATATGAGGACATATATAAGTCTCTGATGAAAAGTTTGGATGAGTTCTACGAGCTTGCTGGTAAGGAGATTCGATGGGAAGAAACCTTTGGCCTAAAGAAACCCACTCGAAAGAAGGAGGTAAGTGACTCCAACTGGGGCAAGAAGAGAGCTGGAAGTGGGAACAACGGGGAGAGCCAGAAAGATAACTTTGGAGGTTAGGCCGTGAAAAAGGCTAGAAATGGGCAACCACAGTGTCAAGGTTGCTACGACAATTACACTGTCTTGTCAGACACTCCTGATAGGATTTTTACAACCGAGAGGGACAACGAAGACTTCGAAAGACCCAGACCCATAAAAGCTCCCCTTGGGTAGAGAGATCAGAGCAAGCTTTGTGCCTACCATAATGAAGTTGGGCACAACACCTTAAATTGTTGGGCATTAAAAGACGCCATTGAGAACCTCATCAAGAGAGGTCGCTTGAGGGATTATGTGGTGAGACCCTCTGAACAATGACCCTCGTGTCCTCAATAACTAACACAATGTCAGCACCAGCAGACCCTAGAGCATGAGGCAATGCCTTTAGTGAGGATCATATTTACTATTCATGATGGACCTCACATTGTTGGCACCTTGAACAAGTCGCGTGATTGTTATGTGCGAGTAGCGGGCTGTGTCCTGCTCACGAGTCATATGGAATGTGAAAGACTCAAAAAGAAAGCTAAAGTAGCCCCAGAAAGCATCATGTTCATGAAAGAAGATGCACGAGGGATTCACGCTCCTCATAATGATGCGATAGTTATCCGAGCCAAGATTGGTAACGCTGATGTGAGGAGGATAATGGTCGATATTGGTAGCTCAGTTAACGTAATGCACAAAGGATGTTTCGACCCATTGGGTGTAAGCACAAGCTAGTTAAATCCTTCCCTCAAGCCCCTCTATTGTTTCATAAGAGATGGAATAGTGTTGATGGGGTAGATTAGACTCTCGCTCACTTTAGGAGACTTAGACCACCAATTAACTGTTATGGTGGATTTCTTGATCATAGACTGCCCCTCAGCTTATAATGTGGTGCTAGGGCGACCCACTATGAATGAATTTGACATGGTTGCATCTACTAGGATGCTTACCATTAAATTCTCACCCCCAAATGAAGTCGGATGCTTGTAGGGAGAGCAACAAACAGCCTGGCACTGCTACAAGGATGCAGTCAAGCTCGAGGCATAAGGAAAAAAGGTACATGTGGTATCCAGAGGAGAACCCTGAGCTATGAGCACCAATGGGGTCAGTTATGACCTCGACCCCCATGAGGTGGATATTGAACAGGCTATTGGTCCTATTTAAGAGCTTGAAGAGGTGAAGATCAATGAAATTGACGCAAAAAAATGCTTTAAATTGGGGAAGAGCTTGCCACCTGACGTGAAAGTGCAGTTAGTTAAGTTTTTTAAGGCCAATCTGGATGTCTTTGCTTAGAACCATGAAGATATGATGGGCATTGACCTCAGGGTTATATTGCATAGGCTCAATATCGATCTTCGGCACAAGCCAGTTTGTCAGAAGAGAAGACCAATGACTATCGAATGCTATGCCGCTCTGAAGGAAGAGGTGGATAGGCTATTGGTGAATAAGTTTATCTGAGAAGCCCACTACCCCACTTGGGTGGCTAACCTTGTCCTTGTGAAAAAGAAAAATAGAAAGTGGAGGATGTGCATTGACTTTACTGACCTGCACAAAGCATACCTAAAAGATAGCTTCCTTTTGCTAAGGATTGACTAACTCATAGATGCAATAATGGGACATGAACTCTTCAGCTTCATGGACGCCTACTTGGGATATAATCAGATCCCAATGGCCACACAAGATGAAGAGCACACCTCGTTCATTACCAATCATGGGCTATATTGCTATAAGATAATGCCTTTCGAGCTCAAGAATGAGGGGGCAACTTACTAGTGATTGATGAACATGATGTTTCAAGATCAAATTGGCCAAACGATGGAGGTGTAAATGGACGACATGTTAGTGAAGTCCAAACAGTTTTCCAACCATGTCTGTGATTTGGACAAAATGTTCTAGATCCTAAAGAGGTACCAGATGAAATTGAACCTGCATAAGTGCACATTCAGAGTTGCTTTGGGAAAGTTTCTCAGCTTCATAGTGAACAGTAGGGGGATCGAGGAAAATCTGGAAAAGAGTAAAGCTCTCCTTGACATGCGATCCCCCACTGGAGCTAAAGATGTTCAAAGCTTGAACGACTAAGTCACGGTACTTAGCAGATTTATCTCAAAGGCAAGGGATAAACATGTCCCCTTCTTTGATATTTTGAAAAAGGCGAAGAAGTTTGAATGGACACAAGAATGTGAGGTTGCCTTCCAAGAACTTAAATGGTATCTTGGATGAGCTCCACTCCTATCTAAGCCAAAGGAGGGTGAGAAGCTGATTGTATACTTGAAGAGTGTCCCAGCACGCCTTCAGCACAGCCTTAATGTGATAAAAGGGAAGAGCTCAGTTCCTTATCTATTATGTGAGTAAGAGACTGCTAAACGCTGAGACAAGGTACTTGCTAATGGAAAAGCTCGTCTCCTACTTGGTCATTGCATCAAGGAAGCTGTGGCCCTATTTTCAAGCCCACAGCATAAGGGTTCTCACTCAGTTTCTGCTTAGGCAAGTCTTACAAAAGATAGATGCTTCAGATTGGTTGCTCAAATAGGCAATCAAGTTTACCCAGTTTGATATTGAATACAAACCTAGACCGATAATCAAAGGGCAGGCTCTGGCTGATTTCATTATGGAATTCATGAGGCCCATACAAGAGGAGGTAGAAACTCCATAAGCTTCATGGTGGGAACTATATGTTGACGGGTCATCGAGCAATCAAAAGGCCAAAGCAGGGGTGCTCCTTATTAGCCCAGAGGAACATAAGATCCTCAACGCTTTAAGGTTTGCTTTCCAAGCTACCAACAATGTGGCCGAGAATGAAGCACTGCTAACCGGGTTGCGATTGGCCAAGGAGGTGCAAGTTGAAAGGCTGAAGATCTTCAATGACTCATAACTCATTGTCTATCATGTAAGGGGAAAATACCAAACCCAAGGGTCAAAGATGGCCAGTTATCTCCAAAAATTCCAAGAGTCACTAAGTTCCTTCCAACAATACGAAGGCAGCCAAATATCGTGAGCTCAAAACATGCACGCTGATGCCTTAGCTTACTTGGCTATAACTAAAGATATGGACTTCTTGGGGGCACTCCCAGTTAAAGTTCTTTCATCCCTAAGCATCAAGTAGAAGGATGTTGTAATGACAATTCCTAAAGCACCAGGCTCTTGGATGAATCTGATCCTAGACTATTTACAAGATAGCAAGCTACTGGAAGACAGGCTTGAGGCACGACGATTGCAAGCTTGGGCAACTAGATATTGCATCTATGATGATGTACTGTATAAAAAAGGGTTCACGACCCCACTTTTAAGATACATTGATGGCAATGACTGTGACACTATTCTGGAGGAAATCCATGCAGGCCATTGTGGAAATCGTGCCAGATGGTTATCTTTTGCTCAAAAGGCTCTTTAACAAGGGTTTTATTGGCCCACGATGAAGCAGGATGCTATCGACCTCGTTAGGAAGTGTCATAAATGTCAAAGGTTCATAAAGATCCCCCGAGCTCTGCCAGCATACTTGCGGTAGATGGTCAGTCCATGGCCGTTTGCGATCTAGGGCATGGACCTAATTGGACCACTCCTAATAGCTCACGGTAATTGTAAGCATGTGGTAGTAGTTGTGGATTACTTTACTAAGTAGGTGGAAGTGAAAGAGCTGGCTGAGATCACATCTGTGAAGAACAAAAGATTTGTGTGGAGCCATATTATTTATAGGTTTGGAGTCCCTCAGTAAATTGTAACTGATAATGGGACCCAATTTAACAGCGAGTAGTTCATCAAGTTCTACAACGACCTTAAAATCATGAAAAGCTTCTCAATCGTAGATCATCCACAGGCCAACGGGCAAGTTGAAACTGTCAACAAGATTATCAAATGAATCTTAAAGGCGAAGTCAGAAGCCAAGAAGGGAGTATGGGTAGATGAACTACTGAAGGTATTGTGGGCTTATAGAACCATAATGTGCAACGCCACAGGTGAAACCCCCTTCTCGATGGTATATGGGTGTGAAACAATGATTCTTGCGAAACTTGAAATAGTGTGTCAGCAAAAAATTACCTTCAATCCAGAAGACAATAGTCAACTGCTTGCTGGGAATCTGGATCTTACAGAGGAGACGAGGGAGAGAGCCCGCCTCAGGATTGTGACCTACCAATACTGAGTCGCAAGGTACTATAACTAAAAGGTGCGAACTCAAAGCTATAACCCTAGCAATATCCTCCTATGTCTTGTCCTTTTGGGAGCACTTAAAGCAAGTGAAGGGACCTTGGGGCCTAACTGGGAGGGCCCATACCTTATTCTGAGAGTTATCGGTAATGGGGCTTATCATTTAGCGGATATGGAAGGGACAGAGTTTCCTCGAGCCTGGAATGTCAAACATCTTCTCCATTATTATCAATAAAGCCCCCAATATTTGTAAAAAATTACTCAGTAAGTGTAAGCACTCATGTAATTCTTTGAATTTTTATGTACATAGAATAAAAGTCTCAATAAAGTCTTGCACGAGAAGTGATGTATTATGTAAGAAGTGTTAGTTAAAGTGATTCACTGAATTTTCATCCTCAGACTAGAATTTGTCAAATCTCGTGTATTTGAGCATGAAAATTGAAGAGAAACGAATAAGAATTTGTTTGATCCTTTAACAGGATAAATTCATACAAAGTTTAAAAATTACATTAAAAAGTCCAAAAGAAATACAAAATTACAAGGTTTATAGCTTAAGAAGTTAGTGCATTAGGAGTCGGATCCTCTTGAGGTTGAGGACTAGGAAGAGGAGCATTAGGGACGTTCACCACTAGAGCACCAATGGCTTTAGCGACCTGAGAGTCGCCTCCCTTTGGGCAGTGCCTCCAACAGAAGAAATTTCAGCACCAAAGTCCATTCCCTTCTTAGAAGAGCTAGCCCTAGCAGCCTTCCTGTTGTAGCATTTGATAGCCTTGAGAGCTTGCTGGCCGAAAAAGGAGAAATCCAATTTTAGGTGTCACTCCCACAGAGTGTAAAAGAAGGCAGCACAAGTCTTAGTTTCTGCCTTCTTTATTAATGAGGCAGTTTCTGCCTTAACTTTAGCGACCTCCTCCTTTATGAGAGCAACCTCCTTCTTGATCACCTCTAACTCCTTTTCAGTAACCTCGGCTCACTACTTCGCCACCTTGGCTTGCTGTTCTATAGACCTAGCCTATTGTTCCATGGCCTCAGCTAATCTCACTACTTGCTTAGTTCGATGGATAGATAAGTCTAAGTTAATCTTCGCCTTGGCCAGATTGTTAGTTGTTAGGCCAAGATTCACCGTGGCAGCCTCACGTTTTGCTTATGCACCGGATAAGGCAGCCTCAGTGTTCTTAACCTTTTCTTTCAGACCTAGCACCTCAATAGAGGCAACATCAAGCTTACCCTTGAGGCTCTCCTTCTCCTTATCATGGGCTTGAAGAGCCTCATCCATTTTCATCATTATCAACAGATTCTGGAAAGTCAGAGCCGAGTTAGATTACGAAGTAAGTAGGAGAACTGAAATAAAAAGGCCTCACTTACCACCAAGTCGTGATGAGCTGCATAGCCCACCAATCTCCCATAGGAGAACTCCTCAGACTTTAACACCAGAATCTTGTCGTGAGTTCCTAAAATTGTGTCTATGTTATCAACAAGAAGCTTAGTGTACTCTTTCATCTTGGAGATAGGTTCAGTAGGTGGCTTCATGACCTTAGCCTTTGGCGTAGCTCATTTGCGATGAGTGACCTTCTTTTTCCCCTTATCTACCCTTCATCTTTTAGCAGAAGGCTTAAGAAGGGTGGCAACCTTGGTTATGATTGCCACCTCGGGCTGAGAGGCAGGAATTGGCCCTTGTGAAGGAGCTATCACCGAAGCCAGGGATTGACTTTCGACAGTAGGTGCTATGATTGCATCGAGAGTTGAAGAGATCTCCTCGTCATTAGATGGTGGCGTCTTGAGAATGAGCTCCATTATCTTGTCATAATCCTTAAAATTGGCAGGACCAACCTCCGTTGCCTAACGAATTCCTATCTCCCTGGTGAGTTCGATGCCTTTGGCTGGAGTGAGCTTGTGAAAGCAAAAGAGGTCCTTGTCGAAACAAAAGCCATTTTCAAGATCGTTCAAGGTAGTGAACTAATCCAAGACTCCTAGCTCCTTAGCTCATAGAAATGGCTTTTGGCTGGTCCCGTTTGTGAAATGAGATAAGTTAGAATCAGAAGTAAATGTGAACAAATAATTAAACTCGCATATCTTTAATTCGTTCACCAGAGGTTTGAAATTGTGTAGGGAGGGGCATGAGATGTAAAAACAATGGGTTTTATAATGACCTACATTACACTTCCCTTTAGCATTCCCTTGTCATAGGACTTGCTTGTGTATTGCTGGTCAAGCCATGAGGTAATAAAGCCAGGATGAGCAGTAAAATCCCTAGCGACCTCGCCACTCCTTGAGGTTGCTTCACTGAGACGCTTCACCAGCTCCATGTTCTAGGTTAGGGAGCTGGGTTCGTCATCTTCATTCCTAATTTGGTGATAGCAGTGTCTATGACCTGTGCCCATTTACACAAAGGAAAAAGATTGGTCAGGTCATTACAAGCAAAGCCTACTAAGAGCTAGGGCTAATAGCTTCCTATGCGGTAGGCCATGCACACCCTGAATCACTCATCTATAAGTCAGACTCCAGTAGACAAAAAGAACAATGATCAGACCGTAAAATCTGAGTAACAAACATAAGACTCAAAATAGTAATCAAACAACCTAAAGTCTACTAGTAGAATGAATCGAATGAATCGAATCAAACAGAAAAGAGTATACATAGGCAATCAACCTCAACCAGTAGTCTCATCCCTTAAACAATGGTAGATAAACTTCATAGAGACTACAAACTAGAGATATCCAGAAATTGCAAAATAAAGAAAGATTCACCGTGACTGATTGAAACAAAAGGTCTGAAACTATGCATGAAGATGCTTTTCGATGAATGGGACCCAAGCAATAACCAAGGATTTGAAATGATGTCGGTGGTAATGGATAACGGAGAATGATTGAGGTAACTAGCAGAAGAATGAGTAGGAAAAGTTCAGGAGCTTCAAGTTTCAAATGACAAGTGTAGGGGAAAAGAAAAGCCCCTTCAGCTTATATGGCACATGATGTCATTGTCAGATTTGGGAACCCATCAGCTACCCATGATTTAACGGTTCGGCAAAGGCCAGTAGTTAGCTGACAATAGCAGCAAGCACGCATACCAAAGGTAGGAGTAATCATGACAGTCTAGCTACGAAGAATCGAAGAGTTACCAACAGAGCAAGTGGAAGCATGCCAAATGACCTATAGAATTGTAGACCATAAGTGGTGGCTCATGATTCCCAATTCCAAGACCTCACATCTAAGAAGTGCTTGATGCACCAAACTCTTGTGCGAGCCATGTTCAAGAAGTGCCTCGAGCACTAAACTCTTACGCAGACAATTCCAAAATCCTGTGTCCAAGAAGTGTTAGCCACACACTAAACTTTTGCGCGAACCACATCCAAGAGGTGCCTCGAGCATCAAACTCTTGTGTGGACAATTCCAAAATCTCGCTTCTAACAGATGCTAGCTGCACACCAAACTCTTACATGGGTCACGTCCAAGAAGTGCCTCAAGCACTAAAGTTTTGTGTAGACAATTTCAAGACCTTGCATCCAAGAAGTGCCTCGAGTACCAAACTTTTGTGCGGACAACCCCAAAACCTCAAGTCCAAGAAGTGCTAGCCATACACCAAACTCTTGTGTAGGCCACTGATGAGTCGAATTTGTCGAGGCCGAATCACATTAATAATTTATAAAATCGAAGTTATCTAAACTATTTGTAGCATAGGCAATCCGGGTCGAATCCAA
>JANHAO010002319.1:0-29156 GCA_026873985.1 Saraca asoca
CTCCATAAACAAATTCAAAACTTTCACAATTAAAACAGTAAAACCACTTTAGACAAAGTAACAAAAATAACTAATAATAAAAGTTGATTTATAAAATTCACTCTCAAACTTCAACAATTTAGGTTTAGAAATCATCAAGATAACTCTTTTTTCATAGAGTTATCACATGGCTATCATCATTATCAGCTATATTTTCCCACTAACAAAATATATCATAAGGCAAAACAATCCCATTTGAGTCAACATTACTCCCAGTGGTAAAAGCCTTTCAGTAATGGGTTTCATAGCCATTTAATATAAGTGTAAAACTTGTCAAATTTTCTCTCTAAGAATGTCAGTGCAAATAAGAGAAATAAGCAATAGCAGAGGTGCAACTTCATAAACATGTGGTGATAGGTTATTAAATTGTTGCCCAATAGAAAAATATTAAATTCTGCTATCCTTGTTAAGGTAACTATGAATGTTTATTTAACATTAATCAAAAAATAGTACCTCCAACTGTCACAACCACATATCTATAAAGTACAATTTAAACATAGTTATTTCACCATATAATGTGAATCAATTGCAATGAGTGAGTACAATGCCCTATTGAGGTAACTTTGGGTGCCTATTTGATATTAGTAATAAAATAGCACCTCATACAATACAAGACACATATCTATGAAGGATAATTAATTGATAGGTTAAATACAATTAGGACTTGTGAGTACAACATTCTCCTGAACTAATTATGAATGCTTATTCAACATTAGTCACAAAATAACTCCTCATGCTGTCACAAAACATATATCCACAAAAGGATCATTAATTGGCAGGTCAATTAGGACTTTTTTCTCTTTTAACTAAGGACTTTACTCACTTCAAAATAATTCAAGTATAAACAAAATATATATGCACACAAACATATATACGATACTTGATTACACAATTATATCATTAATAATGGAAGCATATGAGACCAATTACACTTTATTATTTTACTTCCATTACAAGGACATAACAATAATTGAGTCTCCACCCATTTTCTTAAAAAAATATATGGAATATGATTTTTCAAAATGGCATTTAAAATTCTACTACTTGGTTCTTTTAGACAAGCAAAAGTTGATCATAATTGATTTGCAATATTTGATTCATCTCAAGTAATTAGGCATATTACCCAATCCCAATGAAAAAAAAAAGAGCTAGAGGAATTTCATCAAAATATATTCATTATGAATATTCATTATGCATATAAATGCAATCATGTTATGTGTTTCCTCACAATTAATAAGCAATTTTTATTTACCTCTTATTAATTATAATCTTGCCTAAAAGTCTCGAATTGCAATGAATAAGCAAGTCGATAAAAAATAATATTATATTCTAAAATTTAACACCAACAAAGCATTTAAGATGACAAAAAATAATACAAGATCAAATATTATACTTCTAAAATTTAACATCTATAGGGCATTTAAAATTACAGAAAAATAATATCCAATCTGCTATTTATATTATGATAAAAATATATTAATAATGTTACATCGATAGGGCGAGTACACTATCAATATATTGCTCTCTCAAAAAATTAGTCACTTAAGTACCACAAAAGCATGACTAATCTCATGATTGGTGGGCTCTTAATTACATGATCATAATATAGATAATCAATAGATTCTCAAACAACATAGTTTCATAAACAAATTATTTTAGTAAACAAATAGTATCAAAATCGATAGTATAATCAATATGTTGTACATCAACATATAAGAATCTGGTATTAAAAACTTCAATAAGAAATTTGAAGAGTATGACAAATGGGTCCTCAATCATGCAAAAGTTATATAATGAGATTTTATTAATAATTGCATCAAGCAAAAATTGTACTTGGAGATTTTCTCCATTACTTTTAGAGTTAGTATGCTTTCCTTGATACTCCACAACCATCACGTGTGGAGCTCCCTATCAACTTATTTACATACTCATCCTTGCACACCATTAATGATTCATCCATGTAGGTTAATTTGAGCTTTACAAAATTGATTTCATGAAAATTTCACTTGCCATCAAATCATAAGATATAATGTTAGAATAACATATTTTGTCACTTGCATAAAATATACACATAATTGGTAATTTAGTTTGCATAATATTTTATGCGATTGAATCCAAAATTAATATAATTTTAATCACACAAAAATAACCAATAGTAATTTAGGCAAGAAAAATATTGTCACATAAATATACACATTGTACTCACACAAATAATTCTCATAAAATTTGGAGCATAATTTATAATTAGGGATATATGAAAGTCATGATCACAAGATAATAAAAGAAAAATTAACATTATGGGATACTAATTTTAAAATTGTCCAAAATATAAATGTCAAATTATATCACCAAATATTTCACAATTTAATTTAGACAAGAAATTCAATTTCAATTCATATAACTTGTATAACTTGAATTGATGCTTTAGTAGTGCTATTGTACAAGACCTACATTCTTTGCAAAATGAAATAATGTTTTAGTAATCATTAAAGGAATATGTCCCCTTCATCTTCTTGGAAAAACCTAACTTGTACCCCAAATCTTGTTTGCATAGAAGTTTATTGAAAGAGGTTAGGTTTGAAATTGGCAATGAACCATAATCAAGGTAAATAATATTAACATATGCTAACTTGTTGATAATTCTCATGTTCTGTGGAAAGATCACAACCAAATACATAAAAGTACCAACTCCAGAATTGTTTTTGCAGATGATAGGAAAACCCACGATAAGTTACAATACTTAAATTTTTTTTTTTGAAACACTAGCATAAGAACTAAAGTATTAAAATCCAAAATTCACTTCAAATCCCTCACAATTTTATGCAATTAAAAAATAAATAATTGTGTTGTTGTGTGGAATAAAAGCCTCATGATTTGTGGTTAATTATTTCAATACACATTCAATAAGAACAACACAGATTCATCACCAAAATATTTCAAAATAAAATTTCACACATTGATAGCCATTGAACATAATTAACCAAGCTTTGATACTATTGTTGAAAATAATTATAGCCATCAAATCAAGAATAGATCTAATTACATCTTACAACATGTATATATGTAAAATAATAAATTTGCAATTGAACACGTACATGGTGGTAATTTAATATACATAATTATATCCATAATTTCTATTTATGATTCCTGTCAGAGAGAAAAGGAAGAAGAAAAAAGAAAGATAAGGTTAACTTTTCTCTACCTTAGATACTATCATTAGGGTAGAGTTTGTTATCTTAATGGGATAACAATAGTAATATACAGGGTGAAAGTAGGGTCTTCTTCTTGTGAGAATTGACTAAACTAGTGTGCTCATCATTGGTAGCCTAGCAAATAAAGCCCATATAATAATAGATTCACTGATAGTCTAAGTACCTCACTAAAGCCCAATAACAATATCATCACATATTTGGGTTATAAATAAACAATATTATTTGACATTTAGTAATCTAACTTACAATAAATTGACTGACTATGCAATGAACACAATTGATATATATTTTATATCCCTTATATACCTAGTATTTTGTCATTTTATATACTTAATTGGAAACTTGTAATGGTTTACTCAGTGTTTTGCTTAATTGAATTAATTTGATAATTTGACACTATTTTAGACCATTTTGACTTTTTAGGTGTATCTTAAGTTCTGAAATTTAGTTTTAGGTGATTCTTATGTCTTTGGAAAGTTAAGAGAAAAATATAAAAACATCATGAGAGTCCATAGCCTAGTTTAGCCATTTTGGAGGTCAAATAAAATGCAAAAATTGAAATAGAGTGTTGTCTTATGACCTATAACCAGTTTTGGTATTTTCATCGTAAGTGGAGCTCCATACCTCATTTTGATGCAAAATCAATCCCATAGAATAGGTAAGATCTATTCTCACAACTTTCATAAGGGATTAAGGTCAAACTATATAGTTTTCAACTAGTTACAAGGCTATTGACTTGGGTGTTAATTTTGTTATGGGTTAGACTACTTTAGAAAATTGTTTCAATTTTTACCCCATAAATTGAGCTAGGAATTCAAATTTTGATCAAGGCTAGGGCCATTGGGTTGTTAAGAGATAGGGCTACAACTTCTAGGGAAAGACACAGGTCCAATTGTGCCTAGATTTAATCCTAATAAGTAGCCAAAATGAGAGGAGAGGTGTAGAGTATAAAAAGGTGATTGCAACAGTCATTCAGGAAAATTTTCATTTTCTCTCACTTTTGTGCTAAAGGAGGAGCTTTTCTAGGGCAAGAACATCAGTCTCTTTTAAGTTTTGTCTTTTCTTTTATTTTCATTTCTTTTATAATATGTAGTTAATCTTTTTCAATCTAAGGGAAATTCTACATTAATTCCTTTGTTAATTGTGAGAGTTGCTTCTATTGTTAATTTATTCTCAATTTGATTCTCCATTTTATTCCCAATAATTGCTATGGATGATTGATTAAAATTGCCAATTAAATAATTCATTGTGATTTACTACTAGCTAAATTTCTATAGGTAATGCTGTTGTTTATGACTATTTGGTTTGGGTAGAAATAAGGTTCTTGATTTATTGTTGGGGTAAGTCAATTATCGTAAAGAATTGGGGGTAATTAATTAGTTTATTGGTAGGGTAAATTAATTAATTATTATTGGTATTTTCATATCTTAATGCTATTAGTGAATTGGTTAACATGTTAGGCTTCAATCAATTCAACAATATGGGTTAATTGGGTGCTAGGATTGGTTGGCTAATCTAGAGAGAAATTTGTAAGAATTGATTAGGTGCTGGACTTAATTAGATTATTGGCTAAGCAATCAAAATGGTAATGAAATGTTGGGATCAATGATCATCTACAGAATTGATTGTAAGAGTCCCTTGGATTGAAGGTTTTCTCTTATATTTCCTATTTTCCTTTGTTTTTGTTTTCTTATGTTATTATTGTTTGTTTAGTTCCTATTTATAATTAGTTAATATCTAGCCCCTCAATTTTCTATTGTGAACACATTGAAATTAATCTCTAATCTTTGTGATTTGACTTAGACTCATTATTGCTATAAGCAAGGTAGTTTAGTATATTATCTTTGTCGACCTTGACAGCTGTCACTATGGTAGTCTAGAATATTATTCCAACACAAATTATTCTTTACTTTATAGTGTACAACACTTTGTGGCAGTCTTGATTTGCAACACATGTACTTATTATTTTCGTGCAATTGGTTGCTACAAGTAAATGAAACTTGCAAAACTATATTAGCCACCAAATTTCATTCTTTCTCTTTCTTTTCCCTAATCATGGCCCAACTCCTTTCTCTAGACTTACAAAGAAGAGTTTGCGAGAGATTGAAATGGCTTTTAGTTATTTGGGCTTTATCTCTCTAATCCTTTTGTGAATATGGTGGGATTACTGTATTAGTACTATTATAATTTTAAGGGAACCTGTAACTTTGAAATGAAATTATCTTTTAGGTGGATTTTACATGAAAGTTTTGATTTGGCCTGGCTTAAAATTTCATAATTGCACAAAAGATAGAAACCCATCATAACAACTATTTAACTTGAATAGTAGAGGATTTGGATAACAATCAAAACAACCAATCTATGAAATAAAAAGCAAAATGGGATACTTTAAGCTTTTATCAATGTTGTTTCATGTCGATCAACTAGAATGTCACTAGTAAAATTAGCACCACCATTAATATAATCATCCATGAGTTGCTCTAAAGTTATAAAAAATAAAAAGATGTTGATATGCCTTCCTACATATGCTCATTAGAGCTTAGCCAAATACTGCCACTTTGTCAGAAGGCATTAATTTGGCCAAGTTAGCAACTTGACCAACATCAAGCAAGAGCAAAACCATCTACCACCATCACAACTAAGTTGTGTCGTTGATTGGATGGCATAAGGGAGGCTATGTAGGACAAAGGTATGGTTGTTGTTGGTGGTGGTATCTGGTATAGGTTGATCATGAAAGAAGGAAGGCCAAAGAGATAAGAGGAAAGTCAGGAAGCAGGGCTAGGGATGATCGAGAAAGGGAAAGGATAAAGGTGTAAGAAGATAACTTAATTAATGTCTTAGATCTTGCAAGTTTTAATTGATAGTCCAAATTTAAATTTTGTATGAGATACAACAAAATGGAATTTATGCCATAGAATACTTCTAAAAATAAAGTCTATAACAAAATAAGATACAAATATAAAGTGTATGATTCATAATTTTTATATAATTAAATTAGATTAATATTTTGTATTTTTTTCTTTCCCATTTTCCCTCCTTTTGTGGAATAAGAATTAGTCCTTCTTTATTGTACTGTATTTTATAAACACTTCATAAAAATAGACACATATTTAGTTAAAATAGAAGGCTTACATGATTGACAAAATATTTTTCTAACCTGTCTAACTCTAATTTTATAGAAATGTATTAATTGCACTAAAATTTCACTTCACACATTTTTATATTACATATGTGCTTTTGCTTTCTATCTATTTTGATTTTATTATCCTTTAAGTGTTCAGAGCAAAGCTTTAATACATGCCAAAACACAGTCATAATTTTGTGAATACAAGCTTTTATCCTATTGTCATTTTATCTAGGAACAATTGTAGTTAGTTTTACATTATAATAGCATAAAAGGGGAGAAAATACAACTCTGAAAAGATAAAATCATGATGCATTATGATTAATACAACCACAATATTGTGAATACAAAATAGGATAATAGTATGTACTCAAAGTTTTTACATGTATTTACAAAGTTTTAAAATAAAAAGTGTAATTATATATAAAATTTACAAGTAACAAGTATTTAAAAAATTATAATTCCATTGACTAGAATTGCATCAATCTTTTTCAAAAGATTTTAATTTTTAATGAAAATTACAAAAATATGAAAATTTCACTACAATAATACTCGATTTTTTTTTTTATGGTTTTCAACCGTAACTACCTGACAAGGGACTTGGAAGTTTTTCTTGTAGGACAACATTTTAAGGCTATCATATTAATAAGGAAGAAAGGCATTTTAGGTGAAGTGATGGTTTAGACAATTAGAAAAAGGTGTGACAAGTTTGTTAGTTAAAATTTGAAGACTGTGCCCCTATTTTCAAGTATTCAATTGACCTAACATTATAGAAATAAAAATCTACAAAAGTTTAAGGTGGAAGAAGAAAAAGGAAGGAGAAAAGAAAAAAAAAGAGAGGAAAAAGAAAAAGAAATTTAAGAGAAAAAAGGAAGAGGAAGAAGAAAAATGAAGTGCTGGTAGAATAATAAGATTTGGAAGGTTCGAACAGATTTATGTTGTAAGAACTAATGGATCAAAAACTTCCTATTAGCTCTAACCTCTTGCTGTGGGTATTTTTTGAATCGCATAAATAGGTTGGTAAAAGCCCAATGGACGAACTCGACTAATAAGGACCTAGCTCACCTAGGATTGAGGTCGTTAGATCAAGACATCAGGTTGCTAAATACGAGCTAAGGTCGTTAGTCAACATGAGTCAAAGCAACCACCTTAAGTCATTAAGAACAAAGCTCAGCTCATAGATCAAAGCACACATCCACAACCAATAGTCCAAGGAGATTCGTTCAGTTTCCTACTTTAATGAGAGTCTATTATAGCCATTAGCCCTTATCTATTGTGTAATCCTAATCAAGTTATGATACTTATCATTATAGATTTATATTCAAACTGTAACCCCCCAATTATTATAAAAGGGGATGAAATCATTATACATGACACATTTAATCATTAGATACAAAACACTGAGCAAAGAGTAATAAAAGCCGTGGATGTGGTGGTCAAATTGACTTTAGCTGAACCATGTTAAAAACTTCTGGTGTCTTCCTATTCTTTCTTTCTTTCTCTTTTATGTTCAATCTGTAGTTTAAGGTCCTAGAATTAAGTTGATCAGATTCGACTGTCAACATTTTAGTGCTAGAAGGAAGGCCCTAAACTACATTCCCCTTAACATTTTGATGGCTAAAGGAAGAACCACCAGGAGTTCAAACATTGTAGTTGGCCAACCAGATGGTCATATGGAACAATAGAGGGATCTAGTCCTTTTCACAGCGGGCACTTCCACTGTTCTCACCATAGGTGTTGCTGCTAACATGCCCCCAGTGGCCTCACACCAACTTGATATTATTAATGGAATACAAGCATGACATTAGTGTCATGAAGCATTGAAGAAAATGGTAGGAGACTTGGCTGAAGTGGTTAAGGCATTGACTCAAGCACAAGCCCAATGCTCACAAGAGTAGGTTAGGGGCACTACCCAGAAAGAAGCTCTCCAATAGATGTAGGAAGGAGCTTACAAAAAGACTACAACTAGAGAAGTACTTCAGCACAACCATGTAGCTCGCTCCACTAACTGACAACCAAGATCAGAGGCCCATCGAGCTTGTGAGGAGAATGAAGTAGATCATCAGCAATGTGGGGCTTTGTGTTGAGCTGAAGGCTCAAACAGGACCAATTGAAGATATGTCTCAGATCAAAACTCACTGAGCCATGAACAGAGGAGGCATAGGACCTCAAATCGACACTCCCATGATAACAAGAGGAGCTGGTCATCTTCTAGCCATCAGTCTAAGGCTCAAGATCATATGGTAGAGGAGCTGCTTCAGAGGGTAGAGTAGTTGGAATAATGCCTTCGGGCACAGGATCACCGAGATCATTACAAAAGGAGGACACTGTTCACCAGGGAGATTAAGAAAATACCTCTCCCTCATAGGTTCAAAGTTCCCACTATCCCATTATACAATGGGGATAGTGACCCATACGACCACCTAGATACATTTAATGTACAGATGGATCTTCAGATGATCAATCCCTGGTCAAGTGTCTTGTCTTCCTAGCCACTCTAGGAGACATACCTCAAACATAGTTCAGGAACCTTAAAGCTCAGAGCATTAATGGATAGGAAGAATGCTAAAGGAGATTCATCAAGTAGTACAAGGCACTAAAAAGGTAGCTCACACTACCCTGCCACCTCACGACAGTTTTTCAATGAAAGAATGAATCATTGAAAGACTACATTACCCAGTTCAGACATGAGATCAGTAACATAAAAAATCCCTTAGATGAGAGCATCTTAACAGTGATCTCAATGGGACTTCACAAAGATGGAAATCTATATGAAAGCATATATAAATCCTCAGTGAAGGACCTAGGGCAATTTTATGAAAGAGTTGCCAAAGAAGTCAAGTGGGAGGAAACCTTTTGCCCTAAACCCAAGGACGAGACCAATAACTCCAACCAAAGAAAAAAGAGGGGCAATGCTAGGAACAACAAGGAAGGTCAGGATGATGACCTCGAAACTCAGGTCACAAAGAAAGCCAGGAACGAGTGATCTCAGCATAAGGGTCACCATGATAGCTACAGCATCTTATTGGGCACTCCAAAAATGATCTTTACGACAGAAATGGATAGGGAGGATTCCAAAAAGCCCAAATCCATAAGGGCTCTTGACTAGTTCAGAAATAAGAATAAGTACTGTGCTTATCATGACAAAATTAGGCATAACACCTCAGAATGTAGGGCATTCAAGGATGCAATTGAGGACCTAATCAAGAGAGGTCATTTAAGGGATTATGTGGGGTGACCTGTGGAATAATGACTAGCACAATAACAACACTAACGAACTCCTTAGTAGGAAGAGGCGCCCTCGATAAGAACTATATTTACTATTCATGATAGGCCTAATATTGCAAGCATTTCAAATAGCTTGCATGAACTCTATGTACAAGAAGCAAATCATGTCTTGCTCACAAAACACAGTGAATTCAAGGGCCCCACCAAGAAAGCAAGGATGACCTTAGATAACATCACTTTTATAGATGAAGATGCACGAGGGATACATTCTCCCTATGATGACGCACTGGTTATCTGAGCCAGAATTAGTAACATCGAGGTACGAAGAATTATGATTGATACAGGCATCTTGGTGAACATCATGTACAAGGGATGTTTGTATAGATGGGTCTAAGCTCAAATTAATTGAAGCCTTCCCCAGAGCCCTTTTATGGTTTTACAAGAGATGTAACATTACCAGTCGGGTATATTAGACTTCCTATTACTCTCGAAGACTTGGGTCACCAGGCAACCATCTTGGCAAACTTTTTGATCATTGAGTGGTTGCCGAATCCAATCAAAATTAGAAAATTTATAACCAAGCTACCTTGCTACTTGTAGTATAAGGCAACACCGAATCGAGCCTTTGGATCATTCTAATGATAGCAATCAGATTAAGAGATAAAAATGAAGGGGGATTGGTAGTAACTATTCTAATAGCAACAGCAATGTAGAAATGTAAACAAAAGTAAGCAAATAACTAGCCCAAGGGAATCAACTAAACTTGAGATTAATATATCCTTAATCACTAATTATTCATCCAATTGTTGATCATATTTTCTAGCCTTAAATCATAATAAGAAGCCTTGAAATGATTACTGAGTCCTCTACTAAATAAGCATCTAGCATTTAGTTAATTAAGGTTAAACAGATTAAGCATCCAATTAAGCCAAAATCACCTTAAGAAACTAGAACTCAACTAAGCAAACAATCCATCAAAAGCTCAATGCATTATTTAGTTTTTACCATCATCTTCCTACAAGTGATTATTAAGCAATAATCATATAATTATCCAAATCAAATGAAGCCATTCAATTCAGAATCATCAACAACACAGAGAGGACAGGAGATGAAATGACAAACAATTAAATGCAAGGTGAAAGTAGGATCTCAACATTAATTTTCAAGTATCCAATTCCTTAGACTAATTACAAAGTTTAGCCTTCCATGGAAAACACAAAATTACTGAGAAGGAAGAAGAAAAATGTGTTGCTCACTCTCTGGAAAAAGTCTCTAAAACTTAACTAAAACCTCAACTAAAAACTAAACTAAAGAGTGCTTAACCAGGAAAAGAAGCTAGCTACTGGTAGGTGGAGTAGGAGCAATCATGAAGGGTTGGTTGCTTGCTTTCATCTTCTGCTACTACTCTCTTTGTGTGTAATGTGCCAATATAGACTGCTTCTCTGGTTTTTTACTGACTTACTAACTTATAGCTGGTTGAGTGTGGAGCTAGTGCAAGGGATAGTCATTGGGCTCAAGATTCATGTCAATTGGGGCTTAAAAACCAAATTCTATAGAGGCCCATCTCTTAAGTATTTTTCCTCTATTTGTAGCTCATTTTTCATGCCCAAATTGATGTATTCAAGTCTGAAAGTCTTCATAAGATTTGTAACTTTGTGTCTTAACTTCCATTTGGGTTTTGTTTGACCTTATTTGGACTCCTACAACTCTAGATATTGCCTAATGAGTGCTCAGAGGTTGGGCTGCATGAGACAGACTAAGATAGCATTCTAGTTTTAGTTTGAGCTCCAATTTCAGATATATAATTATGATATTCAACCTTGGAGGTCTTCATGAAATTGTAGAGCTATGTCTTACCTTTCTTACAAGATAAGAATCACATTAATTGAACAATTGTAGCTCAAGTTATAGCTAAAATACAAAAACTGTTGAAAAGGCCAAATACTGTAGAATTTTCTCTAATGATTCCAATTGACACCACACCATGAACATGTAATAACATAGCTGAAATAAGATAAATAAGTAAAATATTTTGTTATCAATCATTAACTGTCCTTTAGCATATAATATAGTGCTAGAGCGACTTGCGATCAATGACCTGGACATGGTCACATCTACCAGGACACTCACCACTATATTCCCGACCCCTAGTGGAATCAGATGTGTGCGAGGCGTCAGCACACAACCTGATGCTGCTACAAAGATAAAGTCAAGCTAAGGATAAGAGGGAGGAAGGTTAATGTGATTTCTGGTGGAAAACCACAAGATACTGGACATCTCCACCCAAATGATATATGAATTTGAATATTGCTTATCTAGTCTTGTAACATTATTTTGAAATTAATAAGACCATCAATGTTTTTAAATTTTTTTGACTAGTAACTAAGCTCTGAATAAATTTTTGATAGAATCCTACACTAAAAGTGAGCTATCACCTTTCTAATCCAGAAGCAAGCTATTGCCCTTCTAATTTGAAAGCGAACACTTACCTTTCTAATCTAAAAGAGACAGTCAACATGACGTGCTTGCAAAGACATGGCATCGTATGTTACTAACTATTTAGCACTGCATGTGACCTACTATTTCGCACCATATGCGACCAACTATTCGGCATCACATATGACGTACTCTTTGGCAGTGCATGCACAAACTATTCAGCACCACATGCGACCTACTATTTGGCATCATATGCAACGAACTATTTGGCACTGCATACGACCTACTCTTTGGCACCGTATGTGACCAACTATTCGGCATCGCATGTGACCTACTATTCGACATCGTATATGGTACTATTCGGCACCATATACGACCTACTCTTTAACATTGCATGCGATTAACTATTTGGCACCCCATGCGACCTACTATTTGGCACTGCATGCAACCATATATTCAACACCATATGCGACCTACTACTTAGCACCACATGCGACCAACTATTAGGCACCACATGTGACCTACTATTTGGCACTATATGTGACCTACTATTCGATGCCACATACGACCTATTCTTTGGCACTGCATGTGACCAACTATTCAGCATCGTAAGCAACCTACTATTTAGCACTGTATGTGACCTACTATTCGGCACCATATATGACTTACTCTTTGGCACTGTATATGACCAACTATTCAACACCGTATGCAATCTACTACTTGGCACTGTATATGATCTACTATATGACCTATTATGTGACCTACTACTCGACATCGCATTCATGCAACTTGCTCAGACATTCATCTTGACAATAATAAAGTTATTGGTTGATTGATCTACTGGACATCCATTTTAACTAATAATCATTAAGTCATGGTTTGCAAGAACTTATTTATGTCAACCAACATCATATCGTTTACAAATAAATGAATAAACAACTATGGAAATCTAGATGAATAAAGAATAGAGCACAAATATTATGAAAAAATCCATTAAAAGATTCCCCTCAACAAAGAGAATTCACGTATGAAGATTCAGAATTACATTCAAAGAAAGCTACAGATTGTGGCCTACGAGGAAGATTGACCCTTGGAAGCTATGCTCTAGTCTAGAGGGTCTATATGTGAGACAGATAGGTCAACCACTATTTGATCATCAATAGTCTCTATGACCTATGAGATGCTCTCTTTCCAAATTAGGTCCAGAGCCAAAGAAGCTCCACCTACTAATTGCGAACCCCTATCGGGAGAGATAGCCTTCACATCCTCTTCGAAGCCTTTGATGAACTCAAGAATATTTCTACCAAAGAAGGAAAAATCCATCTCTAGATGCTCCTCCCACAAAGTAAACAAGAAGCCAATGATGGCCTCAGAGGCTGCCTCTTCTCTAGCTCTTGCAATCAGCGTAGCGATCTTTGCCTTAGCTTGAGCGACCGCTTCTTTAGCTAGAGCAGCTTCACTCCTGGTAGCCTCATATTTCCTCTTAGAAGCCTCAGTTCATTGCATCATTACATCTAGGTCACCTTTCACTCTTGTCAACTCATCAACCATTTTATGTAGGCTAGATAAGATAGCCTCGTAATTTGACACCTCGCGAGCTAAGGCTTTTTCAGCTTCTTTCCTAGCGACTTCGGTGTCTCTAGATTTTTTCTTCAATTCTAGTGCCTCGACAGTCACTGTAGCCAGGTCATTCCTAAGCTTTTTCTTTCCCTCATCCCAAGCTTGAAGCATTTTTTTCAACTTTATTGTTGCCACCAAGCCCTGAAAAATCAAATGATCAAGTCAGAATTACAAAGAGATAAGAGAACTATGTTGAAAGGACTTTACTTACTAGCAAGACATGACAGGCTGTATAACTTATCAATCCTTCCCCCGAGGATTCGTCTGACTTTAATACTTTGGCACTATTGCAAGGCCCTAGAATTTACTCAATGTTATTATAAAAAAAGTCAAAGTACTCCCTCATTTTTAGGCCAAGGCTGGCAAATCACTCCCTAACCATAACCTTGGGTGTCATGTCTTCTGCAGCGATAATAATTCTCCTCCCTTTATCCACCTTTTGTTTTTTGGTAGGGGGATCAGATGGGGATATGGCCTCCTTGATTGCCTCAACCACCTCAGGATACAAGGTGGGGACCAGCACTTATAGGGATGCTACTACTATGGCCTGATGAGATTAGCTTGCAATAATAAGGGCTGTAGTAGCAGTAGAGGCTGATAAAGTTGTAGTAACAATAGACCAAGCAGAGCGAGAGGAAGATGGCATTTGGAGGTTAAGCTTTAACATGTTTTTGTATCCCTTAAAATTTACTGGACCAATCTCTCTAGATCTGTGAGCTCTAATGTCCTTGGTGAGCTCTTTGTTGAAAGCTAGAGTAAGCTTGTATAAACGCAAGAGATCCTTGTCGAATTTAAGATCATTCTTTAGATCTTCTACAACAACAAACTAGCCCAGTACCTCAACCTCTTTAGCCTTTAATAATGATTTCTCCTTACTAGCTCAATCTATAAAATGAAATAGAAAGTCAAAACCAAAGAATAGAACATGAATTTATGCAAGTTTGCATGTCTTTAGCTCATTTACTAGAAGTAAAGATGAAACTAGAATTGCAAAGATGATGCAAAGAAGGGCATGAAATGTAGAACTAGTGGGATTTGTAGTTCCCCACATTAGACTTACCTTAGCATCACCTCGTGGCAAGATCCTTTTGAACTCAATTTGATGAGCTATTAGGTAGTAAATTCCATCATGTTGACCCACACTCTTAATGCTAAACAGATAGCAAAGAACCCTTATTAAAGAAGGAGGAAGATCATTCCTAAGGTATAAAAGGGTGAGGGTGTGAGCTGAGCGTACAAGTTTGGTGTAAGTTGAAAGGGGGAGAGTTTCAACTTATTCAATAGCTCTACAAGGTAGGGATAGACTGGGAACCTAAGCCTAGTAGCAAGATGGTGCGAGCTAATAGTGACAAATCCTGGAGAGGGATAAGCCACGTGGTTATCAAGAGAAGGAGCCATAACACTACAACCTACAAGTAAATGGTATGTCTCAACTATATACCTAAGATCGTCAAGCTTAATGATTGAAAGGTGGTGCTTGAACACTGTGTAGTCTGGGCACCCCTCATTCTTAGTGGTCTGCTAACCCTTAGTAGGATTAGGATGAGCAGTAAACCTCTCAGTAACCTTACCATGCCCCAAGGTCACATCGTCTATAAAATGCATCAACTCCCCACTTCGGGCTAGAGAGTCAAAATCTTTAGTGCTTCCTGTTTGGTGACCTCAGTGTCTATAACCTACCATCTACAATAGAAGAAGGAATGATTAGGTTGCTTAAAGTAAACCATACCTAAAGGATAAAGCTAATAGGGAATACCCTATGCAGTAGGCCATACACACCACATATCATCTAAAACCTAGACCATTGAAAGCATGAGGGGCTTGACCAATGAAGCTATCAGGTTGCCAAAAATAGGGAGACAAAAAAAGGGCTAAACTTGATAATCTACAACCTTAAGACCTATAGGCATTTTATTAGACAGATGCTAGTTCCACAAATAGGAAAAGATTTCCTAACGACTAATAAGCGCACATTATTGAACCAAGTCACCAAATATCAAAAACCCATAAAATAAAACATTCACAAAAAGTAAAAGCTTAGAACCAAGATTGTGTTCAAAAGACTTATTAAATCAATGGAATGAGATAGGTCCAGAAAAGAGAATTCAGAAGAGAGTACAATGAGCATGATTGATCTTTAGCAAACTAAACCAAAAGGTTGTTGTTGAAAACTTAGTGAAGCAGAAGGGATGAAGAATGGCAGTGACTAGATGAGAACTTGAAAAGCAAGCAAGAAACTGAAGCACAGGTTTTTGAAAGCAACAAGTGAGAGGGAAAGAAAGGTTTTCCTCACCACATATAACTTGATCAAACTTACTATTAGATTAGGAGATTAATCAACTATCCTTGATCTAATGGTCTAGTAAAAAGTGAGGCTCTATCATTATCGCACCGACGACTATGAAAAAATGCATGCATTAAATGTGGAAATAATGACATAGGTAGGCATAGACAAAACAAAAGGACAAGAGTCCAAATGACAACAAAATAGATTATAGTTGTTATCTTTTACTAACAAACTATAACTCCCGATTTGCAGCAACTCCCAGTTTGTAGGTCACGCTGAAAGCTGGGGGCTAATGTTGTGGATATTTTTGGAATCCTATAAATGGGTTGATAAAAGCCCAATGGATGAATTCTGCTAATAAGGGGCCTAGCTCACCTAGGATTAAGGTCATTAGACCAAGACATCAGGTCACTAAATATGAGCTAAGGTTGTTGGTCAACATGGGTCAAAGTGGCCATCTCAGGTCGTTGAGAACAAGGCTCAGCTCATAGATCAGAGTACAAATCCACAGCCAATAGTCCAAGGAGATCCGTTCAATTTCCTACTTTAATAGGAGTTTATTATAGCCATCAACCCTTATCTATTGTGTAATCCTAATCAAGTCATGATACTTATCATTATAGATTTACAATCAAATTGTAACCCCCAAATATTATGAAAGGGGATGAAATCATTTTACATGACACGTTCAATCATCAGATACAAAATAATTAGCAAAGAGTAATAAAAGCCATGGACGTAGGGGTCAAATTGACTTTAGCCAAACCACGTTAAAAACTTCTGGTGTCTCCTTGTTTTTCCTCTCTTTCTCTTTTGCATTCAATCTATAGTTTGGGGTCTTGAACTTGAGTTGATTGGATTCAACTGTCAACACCTCTGTTAATCCTTTTAGTCAATTTTGTGATTTCCAATTGTCATTTTTCAGCATTGCTAGGCAAGGATGGAGTTTCTCAAAACCCTGAAAATGTTTAGGGCATAAGGTTAGTACATCTATCACTTTCTCAATGTAGAGTATGGGTGTTTATTCATAATAGGTTGAGCAAAATGAATTTAGGATAAAGCTTGCATGAATGTACCTAAGGAAAAGATAAATAGGGTTGTGCAATAGGCAATGAGAACTAAAAGATCATGGACTTAGATATAACATTTGAGATAGGTTACTAGACAGACAAAAAGATGAAAAGAATAGGGTGAAGTTTAGATAATTGAAAAGGGATCTGTCACTATAGTAGGGTTGAGCAATTGGAATAAAAAATGGAATGAGTAAAAAGTGCAAAGAGAATGTTATTACATAAGGAACACGAGGAAAAGATTTGATAATGAAAATTCAAGAGTTGTAGAACTAGATAAATGATTAGAATGCTGAGTTTGTGCATTATAAGTGAAGAAAGGCTAATAGGAAATAAAAGAAAAGGGTATAGTTAGATTTAAAAGGAGAAAAGAAAAGAAAATAAAGAAACATAATAGAACACAAATTAGTTGCATTGATATTATATATGTATTTATTATAGTTTTCCATTTACAAAGTTTTGTTTGCTTGATTATTTTTATATAAAATTATGATTTCCAAATAGGTCTATAAATCTGATTTTGATTAAATTCCTTGTAATGTGTATTGAAAATGGAAAAAGAGAAAGAAAGATATGGTTGAGAAAAAGAAAGGAATAAGAATCCTTTGGTCAGTTTTTTAGAAAAATTAGGATTCCTAGTTGATTTTGTGATTTTGATTTTATGATTTTTATTTTTATACATGGCGAGATATCTACATATGTAATATAATATAATACCATGGGTTGTGGGATTTGTGGTAGATCGGATTAGGAACCAAAGTTAAGAGGATGTGGGATGTTTTGGGGATGGTGTTGAGGATGAATTGATATTGAAATTAATATAGTTGAGGATAAATTGATATTGAAATTAATATTAATACTAACCTAAATTTTGTCACATGTGAGTGGGAGTTTATGTGTGTGTGTGTGTGTACATGTACCCATGGTGATGCAATTTCATGGGAGGGATATATTGATTTGACTAGATCAAAAAGTTGGCCTTAGTCTGGGCCCATGTGAGATAGTATCATGATAGGATTGAAGTGCATCTCTTAACAATATTACAAAAGGCAGGGTTTTGATGGAAATTTTGATGAATTCAAGTGGTTGGATAATCTGTTAGAAATAGGCACTAAATTTTAAATGTCCATAGTTTTCTAATTGAATAATATTCTATTGAAAATCCGTCAGTTTTCTTTTAAAAAATCATCATAAATTAATTTTTTACCAAAAAATCTGTTGAAACTTTGGCATAAAATTTTTAAAAATTTGAGCATGGTTTCTAATGGAAAATTTTGTTAGAAATTTAAAAACTTGATAAAAGTTGAATGACTTCCTTCTCCCTTCATTCTCTCCCTTCTTCCTTCCATCCACCACTGCATCAGAGGTATTCTTTCCCTCCCAATGAGTTTTTTGCATTTTGAAGATAAAATTTTCAATTCCAAACCAAATAAATTTTTTTATGATGCTCTATTTAACATTTTTATGGATTATTTTTGTTGATTTGTTGCATTTTTTATACTTTAATTATTTTTCTTATTTTTGTACATGTAGATTTGGGTTTAACCTTTTGTAGGAGTTCCTTTGTCATTTATTTTGCTTGCATTTGAATGTTGGTATATATTTTTTAAGGATTAGTTGGTTAAATTTTGAAATAGTTAGTTGTTTAGCTAGAATAATAAGTAAATTTTGATTTATGAATTATATTTATAATTATGACTTTTGACTAATTTGATTATCACACTTCATTGTGTTAATTGGTGAAAATTTGTGTTGTTGATATTAGGATTGTTGTTATTGAGGGGAAATATAGTGTTGATTTAGTTAATTTGTGAAACTATTAGTTGTTAATGTAGTTACTAGATTAGGTGAATTTATATTTTGAAATATTATTTTGACTTGTTATTGAAATTGGTGAATTTCATTATAGTTTTGTACTAGCATCCTAGATGGAGGTGTTGGTATGCATTGTCACTAGTCTACTGTAGTAGTTGCAATAACTTGTATCCCAGAAGCAACATATGTCTCAGATGATGATGCAAAGCCAATAGCAGCTTCTCGCTTATAGTCACCAAACTTCTCCTATGTATACTACCAACTATTGCTACCTTTTCTTTGTAGTTACCAGCCACATCACCCCTGCCTCATATATGCCTAGCAAAAGCATCATCATCACAGTTGCCACCTACAAGATGCCATACACCATATATATAGCTACTTGTCGAATGATAGATGTCATATACATAGATACATGGTAGATTGCATCACCTTGGCCAGCCATCATGTGAGCCATCCCTTTAGCCTTAGTCACAGGGTTAGTCGTAGGATGTCGTTTTATGCTTAGGAGGATGATGTTACCTCCTTTTTTGGATTAAATTGATACATATTATTTTATTTTATTTGAATAATATGTTTTATGGATTATTTAATTTGAATAATATGTTTTATGGTTTCTTTAATTTATTTTATACATTTTTCATGATTTATATATTTAAATGTGTTTATTAAATGTAACACTTGTTTATTAGGTACTAGAAATTAAAAAAAAAAATTATTCCTGGGGGAATTCCGACAGAATTTTTCCAAAAAATTAAAAATTTTTAAGACTTGACATTCCTCAATCCTTTTGAATGAGAGGGGTGCCTTTAGGAATGCAAACATAGTTGGTGAATGGCTATTATCAACTTATGCTGTAAGGTTATTCTGATAGATTTTTTTCCCTTTTGAAATATTTTTAAATAAAAAATTAAATTGGAGTACCCAAAACTTTATTAAAAAATAATTTTTAATGATGGTTTTTTATTAAAAAATTCATCAAAAAATTAAATTTATGATTTTTTTTTAATTTCTAACAAGTTTTTTGTTGAAAACTACATCTTTTTTTCTTTTTGGTAATGTGAGTATAAATACTTTTCATGCAAAGCATGTTTGAAAGAAAACTTTATCGGTTTTGAGAAAATATTTATGTATTACATGTTGTCACTTTTAAAAAAAAAGATTCAAAAGAAAATTGATTTGGATTACAAAGTTTTCTTTGGTTGCTTTTAGATTTAGTTTTTAATTCTTTTTTAAGTTGCATCACACCCTTATCCAAAGAACAAACAACAATAGGCTTGAATGGGGTTATAGGTAGTATTGCACACATGTATTGTATATATGTGTTATATGTAAATGTGAAATGATGTTATGTAAAGCTAACATTCAATACGTACGTTAAATGAAAGTGGATTAAATTTCAATGTATTTGCATTTAGAATTACTTAGGACATGGGGTGAATGGCCTAATATCTTGCATGGTATAGGTTTACTTGGCCATTAGCTAATTAAAATGGATAAGTGCCATCAAGACCTAGGTGGAGGTCTTGGCATATTGAAAAAAATATCAAAATTGAAAACTTTACAATTTTTTGACTGAATTAAAATTTATTGAAAAATTATATGATATTTCTTGAAAATAAATTTCCTTAAAATGTGCATTGGAAATTGTACATGAAATTTTCAAAATTTTAGATGTATATTTCGATGGATTTCATTGTATGACCTTAAACTTGGGGTCATGATTGATACATGTCCTTAAGGCAAAAATAAGTAAACAAAGGCCTTGTAAACCTTTGGCAACTACAACAATTTGTAACTCATTACACCGCACACATATATTGCTAGCAATATATCAAAAAGGCCATGCATGGACTTCCACATATTTCATTATCAAAGTGAAGTCTGACAAGGTTTCAAAAGAGTGATATAACATTATATACAACTAAAGATTCAATAGAAGGAAGATCCTGCCTATAGGATTAATGCAACACATCTAAGACTTAAAAGCATTAACTTGTACATAAAAACAGTGACATGTCAATATATGTGCAACTCACCTAGATGAGACATCCCTCTACAATGCTGAGGAAAAAGGACCTATATCTACATCTTTATCTAAAAAACATTAAAAATAAATAGTGTAAGTTGTAAGACTTAGTGACTAGACAACATATATTACAACATAAATGGAACAAGTATGGGCATGAGCTTTTCATAGAAACTTTTGAGTTTAAATAAGTATTGAAAACATATGATGAAATAAAAATATTCAAGTTACTAAACCCATGACAAAATAATGAAAAAGAAATTTCAAAACATAAGCATAAGATAGAAATCATAAAAATTAAATTAGAGACCGAAATCAAGAGTTTAAGTGAGAGGTTTCTAAGCCAAAACCAATCTATGCAAATGAGCACATAGCTCAGAAGGTAAACAACTATTTGTTCCTTTGCAACCCCTTAGGTCAATCAAATTAATTTACATGTATTGGTTGACACATGGGGCTAGCAAACACCCTACTAGTGGGTGTTTGAACCAAGGTGCCCCAAGGCTAACAACATTACTATAGCTATGACTTTCCTAACTAAGTCTCTTTTTATAGAAAACAAGTCTATTAGAGTAGTAGGAAATACACACATAAAAAATAGTTTCATCAAAGAAAACCTTTAAGATAAACTATCTTATACAACTATGGTTCAATCCCATTTCAATTCATATTGAGAACATCAAGGCCACTAACATTGCCTTCAACATTTCCATAATATGTTAAACTTTTAGCAAGTGTACAAATTGTAGCATCATCATAATTAAAATTTTATCAAGTCATTTGCAATATATTTTTCAAATGATCACATACCATATGCCAAGAGAAGCAACTCAAATGGAATATATCAACATCTTTTGTAACCATAGCTACATATCAAATGAATGGTTTCAAAGCCCTTGTAATACTTTTGAATTTCATAAAGGCCTTATCAGCAGGAATTTAGGTTATTGAAAGACTAAAACACATAAAATTAGGTAATCGGGTGATTGTACAGGATGAGAATTACTTTGCTTGATAGGCCTTGAATGAATCAATATGATATAAAAGAGTTTAGAACAATTGAAGGAATTAAAATGGAACAATAAAACCCTTTGAGTAGGTTTACACACCTAAGACAAAAATTTAAGATTAGGAAATTTCATATTGGAATTTGACCTAGTTTAAGACATTCAAAAATATAGTGTTTAGAAATTTTAGAAATTAGATTGAAAACCTATAGTTCTATCAAAATTGGACTTGATTTGACATTGTTCGTTCAAAAAACAAATGTCTTGAAGTTTATGTAGAATGAAAAATCCTAATAAGACAAATTTGTAGCTAAATATTATTACTTGTGGATAATTATATATTTTTAAATTAAAGAACATTTTTTCATACCAAAATTGAAAGTCGTGTATGCATACATGGATTGACACACAAATTGCATTTAGATATTTGGATACTGGAAGGCAATTTGGCAATGTGTCATAAGTCAACCTTGTGAATGATTTGAGGGGGCAAACGTACTCAATTTAACACAAAGCCTTGTGAAAAAATCAAGCATTATATGAAGGCCTTATGACTCAAATTTGGGAGCAATTCAACTTGTGTACTATTTTTTTTTTGGATTTTTCTCCATTTTAGGGGTATTTCTATTGGCAAGGTTCGCTGGTCTAATATGAGTTGAAAAGCACATGGCCGCGTTGCTTGCATTTTTATCTTCACATCTATAAAAAAGGCACAAAATGTCAACTTGGAACTATAAGAAAAGGCCTTATGTCAACTCATAAAAGTATGCCTACTCCTGTCATTTGGCCTTTGGCTTAAAATGCTCCTTAGGGAAGGAAGTGCTAGTAGTTTACTGGGCTTAATCGAGTGCACCTTGGGGCCTTGTTAAGTGACCGCTTAGGGCCTGTTGGCACTTAGTCAAGGGATCTAAAAGAGTGTGTTGGCTTGAAGCCTCGTGTAACTCATTTACACACTTTAATCTATGTAATAAGGCATATATCAATAAAATGGAGTTGTCTCTCTTCTTATTTTACTGTCCCTTTATTTTTGCCCATTGCACACTAGAGGTTACTTATGTGGGGTGTTCTTAAAGCTTAG
Source organism: Saraca asoca (assembly GCA_026873985.1). Lineage (NCBI taxonomy): Eukaryota > Viridiplantae > Streptophyta > Magnoliopsida > Fabales > Fabaceae > Saraca > Saraca asoca. The sequence continues at coordinate 22,946 of JANHAO010002319.1, forward strand.
TTGTTTGGTTACACCAGTCTACTTGCTTATGTTACTTTCAGACATGTTGTACATATTCCACAATGTCCCGATTATCTATCTAAGTGTGGCTTGAGTTATTAGAAGGCTAGTATGCTGGCCAAGAGTGACGACATATGCCACACATTTTCAGCTAGAGAGCTATTGACCTATGACATTTGGTACCAAGGGCTAGTTGCTAAAGTGTAGATTGGGCAGCCACACAAACTTGGCTTCACACCAAGAACTAGTCTTGTTAAGTGCCTAAGTTCTCACCAAGCAATCAAAGGAGTAGGTAGGGAGAACAGGTAGGCAAGAAGATATGGTTGGCAGGGTGAATCAGCTTGAGAGTCAAATGATGGGAGTAAGTTCTTATCACGTTAAGGTGGATAATTGGATTAGATTTGGCTTATCCAAGCTTATAAGGGTTGTAAAAGGAGTGCACATTTCTCAAATTCATGAAAAAATGCTATCAAAGACTTAGCCAAGAGGGTAACAAGAGATTGGAGTAAATCTTAGGCAAAGGTGAGAGAATGTTGCAACTAAGGAATGTTAATGGTTAGGTGCATGCGTGTGAAGAAGTTAGCAAACTTGTTGTACAATGGGGACATTGGTTATGCACTTATTCATAGAAGAATTTGAGGGATTTCAAACCACTGATCAAGAGAGTGAGTGAATTGATGACTTATCTAGCAGGAAGAGCCTAGGATAAGCCTTGGTCTTACTAAAGGGTTTGGCTACTTTTAGAGGGACAAGTTAACAATCAGTGGAGTTAAAGGGTGAAGCCTTGGTCATGTAAGAGTGCGTGGCCACACCATAACTAGATGGTTGAAATATTTAGAAGGATATAAGATTGATGGCTTATCTAGTGGGAAGAAACCCTGGTCTTGTAAAGAAAGCTTGACCATGTCCATGAGGGACATATGAGTTGTTGATAGAACTAAGAGGGCAAAGCCACGATCGTGCTAGAAAGCATGACCACAATAGGCAGTTGACACATCACGTAGGTTGACATATCTCTTTTGACGTGTTAAATAGAATAATCTTATTAGAGGAGTCCAAAATCATGTCAAAGGGTTGAAATATTTAGAGGGATGTAATAAGTAGGTGAATCCAGTGGGAGGAGTCTAAGATAATGCCCAAGGGCATTATTAGATTTGAGTCAAGGTGGCCTAGGGAGATCATTTGAGATGTTAGGGAGCTAATGCATTTAGTCAAGAAATGAACTTTGAGGCAATGACCTTGGAGCTCACAATTGCTAGTGCACAAGCATGCGGTGCTCGAGTTAGAGTGATGGACTACTCTATGCTCAACCTTTTTTTGAGTAAAAGTAAGGGAGCCATGAGAAGATATGCACAAAGCAGGCCATGGTGACCTAAACATCTGAGGATATCAAATGAGAAGTACTGGAGGGCACTGATCTTCATAGAAGTGGCTATGAGGGCTATGATACAAGAGTGTATCAACTTTAAAATGCCAAAACTAAAGAGTACAAACTTAGGAGAGGTCATGAGAACCATAGTGCTAGAGAAGCATCAATTCTAAAAGGGCTATGATAGCTGAGTTACCAGAGGGTATCAACTTAGAGAATGTCAGAGGATCTAATTAGAGGGCATAGCAAAGTGCGAAGGATTGTTGAACCTAATGCCAGCAACCTTGGAACCAAGGGATTAGTCTTGTGTCTCACATCGTTGTATAGGATATTAGATATGGGGCATCTCTAGTTGTAAAGTCCCAAACACTAAGCATGTGCAAAAGCTACAAAGATAGCAAATCAAGAGCTATAGAGGTAATAAGTTAAATTGAGAGTTACAAAGGTAGCGAGTCGAATTGAGAACTACAAAGGCAGTGAGCATTCAATTACAAAGGCAACAAAATTCTCAAGTTTCAGAGGAAGCTCATTGAAGTCTATGGAGGAAGCAATAAATTCGAGTTTTGGAGGAAGCTCATCAAAGTTTGTAGAGGCAGCATTATTTTTGATGGAGCTAACTTAAAGTGACAAGCTAAAAGGAAATCAAGGGGGAATTAATGAGTAGTAGACTAAAGGTTGTCTTGATGCTATGTTAAGTAAAAGGTGCTATCTTTTTGAAAGTGCTTGAGTGACGTTAGCTCAAAGAGACAAGCTTGGGGTGGTCAAGGGAGTAGTTTAGAGGAGTTGGCTAAAAACTCTTATGAAAAGTTTAAGAGAGTAGCTCGAGAAGAGCAGGCTGAAGACCTTAATGGGAGCTATGTCAGATTGAAACCTTAATAAGGACATTGACATTCTTTAAGTGGGGGAAAATGTCATAAGTAAGCCTTGTGAATGATTTGAAAGGGCAAATATGCTTAGTTTAACATGAAATTTTGTAGAAAAATAAAGCATTGTATGGAGGCCTTATGGCTCAAATTTGGGAGAATTCAACTTGTGTACTATTTTTTTAATTTTTCCCCATTTTGGGGGTATTTTTATAATATTGGCAGGATCTACTTGTCTAGTGCGAGTCAAAAAGTACATGACCGTGTTTCTTGCATTTTTATCTTTGTGTCCATATAAAATAACACAAAATCTTAACCTAAAGCTACGAGAAAAAGCTTTATGTCAACTCACAAAAAATATGTCTACTCCTACCATATGATTTTTGGCTTATAACACTCTTTAAGGGGAGAAGTGTTGGCAGCTTGTTAGGCACTTGGTCGGGGGTACCTTAGGGCCTTGTTGAGTATTCGTTTGGGGCTCGTTGGCACTTAGTCTAGGGATCTAAAAGAGTGTGTCAGCTTGAAACATCCCCTACATATTCTAATTTATGTAATGAGGCACATATCAATAAGATTGAGTTGTCCATTTCCTTATTCGATTGTCCCTTTATTTTTGCCTATTATGCACTAGAGGCTACTTATGTGGGATATTCTTGGGGCTCAGTTGTTTGGTTGCTCTAGTTTACTTGTTTATGTTACCTTCGAACATGTTGCGCATATTCCATAATTCCCAGATTATCTATTCAAGTGTGACTCAAATTGTTGGAAAGCTGACATGTCGATTAAGAGTGGCAACATGTGCTGCATGATTTCGACTAGAGAGTTATCAACCTGTGACACAATGAAAGAGATACTAAAAAACTACTTTGACTAGTAAATTAAAATAAGAAAATTTAAACTCTTGACCCCTTGGAAGAATAACTGAATTTTTTTTGTTTGTAGTTACCAGCCTAATTAAAAAAATGGTTGGTTAACCAATAATAATTGCCCCCATTTTTTTTTATCAAAAAATGCTGACATGACGAAATGCATTCAAGTATACATGCCAAAGACAACGACCCTATAGAATTTTAACCAGACAACCATTTCCAATCGCATTATATCCTAACTAATAATCACAACAGGACTATAAGAACCTTATAGCATATCTGCTTATATTTGTTAATACAAATAAATAAATAAATAAATAGTGGTGTACCAAATTTACCCCCCCCCCACAACCATATTTGCATGTATATAAAAATTGTGTTAAAATGTGTTCTAATTACTCATATTGTTCTCAGAACTTACAAGAAAAGCAAATTTATTGCAAATAAAAGATAAAATATATAGTTGAAAATTTCACTCATGACATATACTAAATACACATATAGATAAGATATATAACAAAATAATACTTTAATATTAATTAGATATTCAGTTTTGTATCCATACAGTGCTCCTCAAACTATAAATAAATATAAATATAGATGGCTATAAAAATACAAATAAATATAAGTAAATTTTGCAAGTGCCTTGATAGAAAAAAAATAAAAATGTGAATGCATATAAATATTGATGTATACACATTAAGTTGTGAACCACTAGATTCACAAGTTAAAAATTATTGAGATAAAATTTGGAATTAATCAAAACTGACATGGATTAAAAAAAACATAATGTAAATACTGATGGATGTACAATAAATCATAATATAAACTACATAGCTTTTAACAATCAATGAGCATCCCATCATGACGGCATTTTCACCCTATTTTATGAGATTTCATCTGTATGGTCCAGGCTCCAATGGACTCAGCCAGTCGGCCTCGCTCATCTATACTTATATTCCTTGCAAGGCTTTGACGAGTGTGGTGGCATATTCGTTCAACGAGTCAACAGTGAAAAATTACGGTGAACAACCAGCTTATGATATTACGAATAATTTAAGTCTTTACGAGATAAAACACGTGTCATTAGTCTGAAGTGGAGCGAAGCTACAACCAAACAGCAGAAGTTCTAGATCGGTGAACCTTGATCATGACCATTAAGCTAATTAAAGATGAGACAACCTTTTAATGACCGCATGTAAGTTGATACACTTAAAAATATATATAAGTAACAAGATTATACCATCAACTGCAATGTGAGAATTCTACTCACACTAACAATGTCTCATAAATACGTGGATACTTCTCATTTATTCAGAAACATGTCATTTGCCTATACAAATTTCAGGTATCTCTTATACACAATTCATTCTTTTTATTAATATTAAAATTTTATTTTTAAAACTAACTTAATATCGGAATGTATTTTATAAATCATTTTCATTACGTACAGGCATTATTTTTTGTAGAAATCATCCCCCCCCCGGGGGACCAGTCTGATCTAAGAGAAAATTTTCAGATAAAGTTATTTACTCAATTCAATCACTTGATGTTCTGAATATGGAAAATCCTTACACAAGAAAAATAATAAGTTCGCTATTGACATGCTTGTAATTTTAGTACATAAGTTTTAAATAAAACATATTTATATATTATAATTTTTCAGGGATAAGTATATTACTAATTTGATTCTACTTTTTTTTTTTAATTTTTCAGAATTTACATTTCCAAAATTTGTTAGTGTCCTTCTTGGAAATGCTTTGAGACATTATCGTTTCATTTTTTTTGGTCAAATTCATATTTTTTTCCTTTTTCAAATATATTCTTTTATATTATATGTGTACTTATTATTGAAATCAAACTAAACATTTTTTTGTCTGGAGGTGCCCAAATTTCGGTACAATCAAGACACTTTTGATTGTCTCTATTGCAACCCACCAATTTTGCAAGTCTAATTAAAAAGACCAATTATAGATTTAGTTCGGTCCATCCATTACCCCAATGCACATGTGGCCACTTTAATAATTATTACATTGAGTGTTGTGACAAAAATAATGCCACATAAATTGCTTTTTACTTCGTAAAAAGGTGCTTATTACTCAATATCACTCTTCCATTTTAGAAGCTGTTCCCTCAAATGGATAGCATAATGCCATTTGCTCAAAGTATCCATACCCAGACTTTTTGTTTGGGTATAGTAGTCTTGACCTTAATTAAATTTAAAATGCCTACAGGACAATATCAATAGTGTTAAAAGGGTTAAAATGCTCTTAGGCCAAATTATCAAAAATGAAAAATCACTTCAATCTTTGATAAATGGATATGTAGTCTAAAAGTCACTTGCACAAATGTTTGGGAGATAGAGATTACCAAAGCTCTGTTGATGTTCAAGTTAGAGAAAACTCAAATGAGAAAGTGAAATATTCAATAATAAAAAATAAAATTCATACTTTTTGATTTATAAATAAATTGAGAGGTAAAGGGATCTTCTTCTTAACCGAAACCTTTAGTCGAGGTTGTCAAATTAAGCTTTGATTGTATTGCTAGTACATTGATCTCATATTTATCAAATATTTCTAAATAAGTTTCAAGTGGGAATGACTAAAATATCCCCTAGATGTAAATTATCCTTATGTCCTTAATTAGTTAACAACTCAACAATGACTTGCTTTTCAAGCCACCATGGCCAAATGGCCCTAGTAAAAGAGCATCACCCTCTATTCCTTTGCCTGTTCTCATCTTCATCTCCTTTTTATTCTATCTCCAAATTCCATAGACAAATTGAAATGCACCTTCTTTTTTTTTTTTCCCTTCTCTTCATGTTCTCTTTTCAATTTCATCCACTTAGCCACCTTCAATCATTAGCAATCTACGTATGTTCTTCATCTCATCATTATCTTCAATTATATGCAATTAGATTTTTGTTTGGAGACAAAACCTATGACTCCCCTGCTGAGAAAAGATTGTATTGTTAGGTTAGTATAGTTTAGATGGTAGGATTGGTTGGACTAAGGCTTAGGCCAAGTGTTGAGTTTTAAAATGAAATTGTCACTCAAATTACGCAAGTATACGCAGTCAATTGTGTAATATAGAGTGAGCGAGTATCGTCT